>CANYLF010470795.1:0-14857 GCA_948193215.1 Bocquillonia castaneifolia | reverse complement strand
AGTTCGAGTTCGACTCAATTTCAACTCGTTTTTAACTAGTTCAGATTTGTTCATGAAAATAATGAGCCGAGCTTAATCTTATTTTTAACTTCGTTAAGAATTCGAGTCGAACTTGATAAAATAAGTATTTGGCTCGATATGTTCATGAACTTTTGGCTCGTAAGAATTATATATGTGAAATAATTAATTTTTTATTTTTATCTACATAGTTTTTAAAAATAAATTTTATATATTGATATTTGATAATTATAAGTTAAATTAAAAGATAAACATAAAAAATCATATTTTAAATCAAATAGTGGATAAATATTTTTAATTTATGTTATAAATGAGTCGAAACTAAGTTTAAAACATATTGTATGAGTCAAGGTTGAACATGAAGTAAAAATTAATTCGAATCTGAACCCGAACCGAACTTAAGCAATAACATAAAATAACTGAGTTGAATTTGAGTAATGACAAGTTGGAATCGGCTCTGCTCATTTTCAATCCTACTTGTTTGGTTGGCTATTAACTTCCCATGTAATGAGTATTTTATTTCAAATTTATTAAATGATAAAGATTAAAATATCCTAAAATAAATATACAAAATAAATACACAATAATAAAGACATCCTCTATTTTAGATACAAACTTTTATAAAGAAGTTGTACTTCTTTATATAACTTCTTTAGTTAAACGGAAGTTTATAATCAAACTTGTTGGAAAGAAATGAAGTAGAACTTAACTTTCTACTTTTCGAAAAATGTGATTTTCCTAAGTAACTAACCAAAACGAATCTGGAATAAGCAATGTATTAAATTAATGTATTCCTTCTTCCAATCACGCAAAACTTAACTTCATACTTCTTAAAAATTGTGATTTTCTTAAATAACTCACCCAAATCAATAAGGAATAAGCAACGATCTCAACGTATTTTTATTTATTGTTAAATTAATGTATTCCTTCTTCCGATCACCTCTGGTCTATGAATAAACACATATTTTGCACGGACATAAGGTGTTGGCTACATTTACTATTTATTAAAATCTGTACAGGCTGAAAATCATACTTTAGAGTAATCCTTCCTTCGCACCAAAGAAACATTTGTTTTGACCAAGTTAATTAAACAAAATGTTTTGAAAAATAAAAACTCCATATTAAAGTATTTAATCATTATAATGCCCCATGAAAAGAACAAGAGACTTTGGATTAAATCAGAAAAGAAAAGGAAGGATGTTGAGTGTTATGAATGTAATTAGTTAATTACTTCTTTATTACTAGAGTTCAAAATTTTGTACATGATTAACACATGAAGCAAAACAGTTTTTTTGTGTTTTCATTAGCATTTAGCATATTGTTTTCTAAAGAAGCTTTCTTCGGCCACTTGTCATTGCATTTCTCAAAAGATGTAGTCAAAGTTGGGAAAGAAGCATATGATCGTTTTGTATGATTGTTAATGATTTTGACTTCCAAAATAAGACTACGAGTACATAAAGTTTTTATTTAGACCTAATTTACTATGAACCTGTCTCCCAAATAACTCATTATTGTCTTTAATTTTAGGAAATTTTTTTCACCACGACCTGTATTGGCATGGAATTCTCTTCAAATACAATGTCAAATGATAAGATAAATAAGAAGACATAATGAAGAGTGTTTGGTAATTTATTCAACGCTACGTACGACTTCAGTTACAAATCATCCACACCTATTTGAAGAAAAATATGTTCCAATAAGTTATAGGTGTTCCGCATTTCCGGTACATTAACTATTATAGCATGCATGTAAGAATTGAATTTATCTCATACGAATTCGAATTACTCTTTCAAAAAAAAAAAAAAATTATTCAATTGTAGCTAGCTGCTTGATGACTCAAGAGTTACTATTTCGTTCCCAAGTCACCAAATTAAAATTTCAGCAGTACTTCATCAAATCACAAACTCTTTTAAAATATAACGTTACTCCTCGTGTGTTTTTTTTTTTACTAGACTTATATCTCAATGTAATAACACATTCTATATTATATTTCAGTGTAATACATAGTCTTGAAAAATGGCATTGCTAAAAAGTTAGAAACTTTCTTTATAGTATTAAAAGAACAGAAACTCGAGTTGCTAGCCAGCTTGGTCCCCTTTATAATCAAAGATAATTGAAAGAGAAAAAGGGAGTAGTTAACATCTTGAATAAACAAAATGTAGCATTATTGCAAGAAAGAGCCCCATGCCATCGCCAACAACTTTTCCTTTTTGTACCACAAAACCTAATTGTTAATGGTCAGTAGTAGAGTGCAAAAACCCACATTCAGATTCAATACAGTATTTAAAGAGACCTTCTTCAGTACTTCCACAGAATAATAATGCTGATCCAAAGAGTGATAATAACGGTACATGTTTCTGATCCTTATTTAATTAATCATGAAAGTGGGCTATGCCTACCCTACACTTAAGGAAGAGTGTTATGTGAATAATCTATTCTCTCCTATTGAAATATATAATTTATAGAAATAGTGTTACAACCACCCACACAAGGAATCATGAGAATTCCAACATCCACAGCAACATATATATTTATATGTCATTGTTTTTGTCGTAAACTAAAACCATATGATAATTGATATGTGTATATTTATCTTAAGCCTTAATTTATTCATTCTCATACTTCAAGAATATTTTGGTGCTTAGTGAATACTATATTTATTCATTCTCATGACAACAAAAAAAAATAATTTTATTACAAAGAGAAACTTTATATAGGAATATTTTATATAGGAATAAATTCTGTATAAAAATAAAAAATTCCGGTTTCAATTTAGATCAGTTATAAATAGGATTTAACCTCCATATTATAATCAGTTATAAATTTTTTAAGTCTCACCTTAATAAAAATTACCTCCACATAGTAATATTTTATATATATTTATACGTGTATATATATAAGCATATGTATAATTTTATATAAAATAAAAATATATAAAAATCTATTTAGTAAAATAATTTTTTTAGAGTTACAATATTTTTGAATTTTTAAGTGTTATTAGTATATATGTCCACCTTATTAAAATCAAAATGTTTCTAACTTTTAAAAATGATTTGGATTTTTTAAACTAACCGTTCAAATAATTAAATCACGGTTTTTTAAAAAATTTATATATTTTTTTAAATTATATATCACAATTTTAACTATTTTGATAATTAATTAATTGAAAATATTACATATTTTTTACAAGTTATTATAAGAACTAATATATTACGAAATAATTTTTTAACTAAAACTCTATTAAATTATAACCTCTTCATAATAATAAAATTCACAGGATTTTTACTGTAATTGTTTTTCTTTCTTTGTGGGAAAATTAGGAGATATATAGTATTTGAGAGGAAAAGTGTACATAATATGCCTCCAAATAAAGGTTTGAAATTCTATTGGAAAATCTGGATTAAATTATTCTAAAATTAGATATAAAAAGGCTATGAGAGTATAAAGATAGGCAAAAAGTACAAATAAATCTCTAAACTATGTTTGAATCTCACTTAAACTCATAAATTTTTAAGTCTTTCATTTGGACTCTTAAAATTTTTAAAATGGTGCAGAAATACCCCTACTTCTAACAACCTACTTCTAACAAAAAAAAAATAATGTTCGTATAAATGAGATACCTTGGTATGAGATTTATAAATTGATACTAATTAAAATACTAATTATTATAAGAAAATAACATATTAATATGAAAGAAAAAAAATGTGTTTTTTTTATAATAGTGATTTATTTTAGTTGTTATAAATATACAATTCAAATAATAATGGATCCTATTTTATAGATACATTAGTCTCTGCTAAATTTTTTTAGCTGTAGGATTATTTTTATATCATTTTTAAAATTTTAAGATGAAAATGAGACATTTTAAAATTTAAGATTTAAGTTTAAGTGAGATTTGTATTATAGTTTACGGGTTTATTTGTACCTTTTGCCATAAAGATAATAAAAGGGATTGAAAGAAAAAAAAAAGTATAGTGGTCTTTCATTTCAATTTCAATTGTGCAACTCATTGAGACGTAAACTAAAAACAAAAAAATAAAAATAAAGAAATTTTGCTGATGTACAAAAATAAAGAAAAAGCAAGAACATGAACAGATGGAACATAAAAAGAGGAGGAAATGGGCACTCCAAGGCAAAGGAAAAACTTACAGAGCAAAATTATGTCTGAAAACAAGAGTGCCTTCTCAAAAGGAGTGACCGAAAGTTAGCGAACATATCAGAAGAAAGAAAGTTCGTCTCTTTTGTCTGTTTCTATATTACATAAAATATCTCCTTTTATAAATAATCTTAAGTACCTAATGCATAATTGTCGCTTTGGCCGAGGGGTTCCCCCGCGAGAGTTCGAAATTTCAGGCGACGTTGTCCATTTTGCGTTCTTAGCTACCCTGTAAGAATTAGTTAAAAGCCCAATGACGATGGATAGGGTAGGGTATTATGATACCCATACCTAAATCATAAAATTGTATTCATAGTCATACTTCAATAGGTAAAGAAAATTCTACCCATATCCAAAACCCTATGGGTTTGGGTAATCCGTGTGTATCATCTTATAAAATATTTACATAAATTTAAGGCTTAATTATCAAAAAATACTCAAACTTTTCGACTTTTAACAATTATATCACAAACGTTCAATAATTACGTAGCAAATCCTAATCTATCAAGTTTTTTTTTTCAAAAGTAATCTAAAATCACTTCAACAGGTAAAAAATAATTATGTGACTGACTGTAGTAATTTTATTTTTTTTAAATAAAATTAAATTAATTAAAAAGTTGAATACTGCATCAATTGTAATAGTCAAAATATATAATTTTATTTTTTAAAAGTATATGTTTAACTTATTGTTTAAAATTAGAGCACATAAGTCAAAATAAATAAGTGCATTTAAGTTCTTTTAGCTAACTAACATATAATATTTGAGTCGGTTTATCTTTTAAAAGTTAAAAAAATTATTCTGGCAAGTTACAGTCATATTTTTTTTATTGAAAATAAGTTACCGTAATATTTTTCACCGAAAAAGTGATAGTAGAGAGTTTGTGAAAAATATTGATAGATTAGTATTTACTATGTAATTAGTATAAGTTCGTGATATAACTGTTAAAAGTTGAAAAGTTTGGGTATTTTTTTTGATAATTAGGCCTAAATTTAACATTAAAATTTAAAGCATTATGCATTAAACTAAATTATATATATGGGTATGGGTAAAACCCAATAACTTGGATAGTGTATGGGTAAGGGTATGGGTAGACTAATGGATTATCCATACCATACCTGTACCCTATGATATTTTTTTGGATATGGGTACTACCCGTACCCATTACTCGGTCAAACCGGGTATTACCTTATTTAACCGGATAAGGTCTGGGTGGATACCCATGTGTAGGGTCCGTTTTACCATCCCTAAGCCCAAGTGTTTATTGACTGGATAAGAAATTAAGGACAAGTTTGGTTTGGGGTTAATAAAATGGGGGTTAAAAATTGAGGGGTTAACATTTGAGGGATAAATGTTAAGGAGGTTAAAATTTAGTGAGGGAGTTTTTGATGGGACAACACATAGTAGGTCCCACCATTTCCTCTTTTTTCACCCCATTACCCCTCCTTATGAAGGAGTAATGTTTAACCCCATTTTGAGGTTATAATTTAACCCCCTTAAATTGTAACCCTCATTACCCCTATACCAAACACACCCTAAGAAGTATAAAAATGCATAATTAGCTCACCACTACCGTAGATATTTCAAACCATAGCAATTGAACTTGTTTTCTGAACACAGAATTTTCGATCACGCTGCAGTATCTCCACAGCAATTTTGTTTTTCTGAAGTTAAAAGTCAGTAATTACAAATAGCGCCGACCTAATCCCTATTAAAAGAACTAAATTTGGCATCTCTGTTAACTTTCAAATGCTTGCATGTTCATTGTCCCAGCATTGGCGATTTTAGCATTCATATCATACAAATTGATGGATATTCTATCTCAGAGAGGGTAGATGGTTGCGAAATCAATCCAACACGCACATAATAAAAGCTACCAGTATCATGTATTTGCCGCACATCTTCATTTATTCTAATTCTAAGCTTGTTTGATTTGAAAGGATGTGCTTGAATCTTGAAGTGTAGTCATATTTATAAAAAGGAGGAAAAAAAACATATAAAAGCAAGAAGAGTATGTAACCTTCCAAGGAGAGATCAATTAACTATCAACAAAAGATGATAAACTAAACAGATAGATCTAAATTAGGCAGAATCCTAATCCATACAGCTCAATTGCTAATGAAAAATGGGAAGACAAATTTGATTAACAAGCCATATAGGAGCGAGCAGGAAGAAGTGCCAAATATTTTTAATGCCCATACTTCTGGAACTCCCATTCGCTATTGTCTGAGGAAGTAACAAGACAACCAATTAAAGAAAAAGTGCACACCATGATGCTTCCAAGAAATGAGGAACAAGACAAATAAGAAGATATGAAAGAAGGTAAATTCTACTTTTACTTTGGTTTTTACAAAGTAACTCTCTACTTTGCCATCCTATCACCATCGGATCAAAGTGTTATGATCTCATCCAACGCAACGGTGATGAAATCGCAAAGTAGAGTTACTGTAGAATGCACCATGAAAGAAAGGTAGGGGGTAAAAAAAAACATACCAAGGGGACACACTTGACGAGTTTTGAGCCACCGGCTGATGCAGTGAAAGTGAAATGCGTGATTACAAACACCTGCAGGCAGAATGCAGTTGACTTTCAGGAGAAATAGGCAAATTCTATTACATGTTACAGATATTTAATATGCATCATAGAAGATATAATCAAGGCTGTGCATTTAACAAATAGATTTAACAACCACAAACAAAAAAATTAGATACAATGACCTCTCTGCTTTGGCTGCAACCATGATTCAATAATGAATAAGCTTGAATCAAAATGCTAATGAGTTTAGCCAAGACTTTGCAGATTAGAAGAATTAAAAGGAAGGAGCAAATCCTTCCATTCCTTTTGAAGCAGCCAAAAAAAAATAGAGCAAGACATAGCATACATGATTATTTTCTTGTCGCTATCAGCATAATCCTGAGGCAAATACATCCAAGACTAAGAATAATATAGTAAATATGATGCATATGCCAAAAGCGACATAGGCATTTAACCAAAAGCAGCATTGCAAACAGTCAAGAGACGCCAAATAACTATCATAGACCATAAAAATGGTTATTTAACCAAACAAGTTTTGACTAACAAGTTCCTTCTAACTTCATATGTTACGATGATAGTATTAGTAAGGTTTTCATCTTTTAAGCCATGAGAACATATACCATTGTAGTTCATGTATTATCAACAACAAAATATGCATCACAAACAAAATCAATAGTTAAATGTAGGCGAATATACCACAATACAAAAACAAAATTGAAACAAAGAATAATTAAAAATCAGTCAACAAATCAGCTGATCATGCATCCAACAAATCAGTCCATTTTTTTGAATCTGCAACATGTCAGTCAAAAAAAAAAACAATTCTTAAGCAAAGACATATAAATTTAAATAATAATAATAATCATTAAAAATATTTACTATATATTTACCCCAAGCAACAGTGCATTCTTCACTGGTAGCACTAGCCTGGTTTGCTTGACACTCAATGCCTAATCACAAAAATTAACCTAATTATTTAGACAAAATTAAATAAAAGCACCAAAATTAAAAATTTTAAAAAACATCACCCAAATTAAAAGTAAGACTTACAGAGATCCATTATATGGTTACGGCATATAGCACAATTATCAACAACAATATCTACAATTCATCAGTCAGAGAAATAATAATAATAAGTAAATGAATTAGTTAGTAGTAATTAGGGCTTTAAAATTAAAAAAAAAGGTTAGGTAAGTCACCCCATGCCCAGAGAGAAACGGCGTTCCATTTTTTAATTTCGAAGCGTTTAGGCCTTTTCGAAGACGAAGATGACGGTGCTTCGCCAACCTGCATCATCGGGACGTCGGAATCTAATGTCGCCATTCTTTTACTTTTCTTTCTCTTTTTCTCCTTTGCCACGAGTATTTCAGTTGTTTATATCTCTATTATTTATTACATTTATTTATTTCTGGCCTAATAACTTTTTATGACCCGAGCTTCGAGCCATTTTTCAAATATAATTTTAATTTTAAAAAATTTCAATTAATATCTGATATTTTTTGAATTGATTCAAATATAGCCAATTCTATTTTGACGTGTGTTTTGGCTGACATAGCTTACTGACGTGGTATGTGACTTTGCCGACGTGGCTCTCATTGCTGACGTGGCAGCCGTGTCAGCAAGCCACGTCAGTCAAAACACTTGCCCCGTCAGCAATGAGAGCCTCATCAACAAGCCATTTCAGCCAAAACACACATCAAAATCGATTTGGCTATATTTGAATCAATTCGAAAAATACCAGGTACTAACTGAAACTTTTTGAAGTTGGAGCTATATTTGAAAATTGACCTAAAGTTCAGACCATAAAAGACTATTGGGCCTTTATTTTTTGATAGTGATTTATTACATTTATTAGTATTTATGTTTAAGGTGTATTTTACCATAAATATTATGTAATTTTTAACTCTATTTATTTTAGGCTTAATTACTAAAAAATAGGTTTTCGAAAAAAGTTACTAAAAAATACCTAATTTTTTTGACTTTTAATAATTATATCACAAACTTTCAATGATTACATAGCAAATATTAATCTATCAATTCTTTTTCAAAAGTACTTTGGAATCACTTTAAAAGGTAAAAAAATGATTATATGACTCGTTATTGTAATTTTTAAAAGAAAAAAATAAAAAAAATTAGTAAGTTGAATATTGCATCAACTATAATAGTCAAAATATATAACTTTATTTTTTTTAAAAGTGTATGTTTAACTTATTTTCTAAAATTAGAACACGTCAGTCAAAATAAATGAGTACATTTTACCTCTTTTAGGTACCCAACATATAATATTTAAGTCAGTTTGTCTTTTAAAAGTTAAAAAAAAATTCTGACAAGTTACAGTGATATTTTTTAGTTGAAAAAGTGACCGTATAGTGTTTTTGAAAATATATTGATGGATTAATATTTACTATGTAATTACTAAAAATTCATGATATAATTGTTAAAAATTGAAAAGTTTCGGTATTTTTTAGAAATTAAACCTTTATTTTAATATAAAAAAGATTTGGTTAAAATAGTCATTTTTTAAAAAATATTCTAATCTTTATGAATATAATATGCATTCAATTATTCAATACAAGTATTAATAACAACTAATCATATTTTATAAATAATAATCATCATCATCATCACCATCACCATCACCATCATCATCAGACCATTCTTATTTACTTGTCTGTCACTTTTAACATACAACATAGCTATTTCCCTTAGCCATTGTGCTCGAAGCTATTAGCATTAAAAATATTTTCTTTTATAAGTATACCATTAAAATATTAATATACCTTTATCAACTAATGACAGCTAAACCTAAACAAGAGATTTTCAATCTAAAATTATTTAAATACAAACTACCGAAAAAGATTAAAAAACGGTTGCAAATCAAAATTTTGCCGCCTCTATCAGTTACGAGTAATAGCGGTTACAATGGAAAAGCTGATTCACATGGTAACCATTTTCTTCTTTGGGTTCCAAGAAATTACTTGTAAAAATTCTCTCTAATTACTTTATCTTTTCAAGATTAAAGAATCCAGACCCTTTCATCTCCCAAGATTAATCTCTCTGCAAAAAATCCTTTGATTCTTGGCCCCAGGAAAAAGCTACAGATTCCACTTCATTTACTCAAAATACCCACTACTCATCTCTAAGATTCTCTCTGAAAAAGCAAAACCCTTTTGTTTCTTGACCCAAGAGATAATCAGCCACGTACAGTTCCCATTCTTAATTCACTTTACCGGTAAATATATACTTTCTTTAATTCTGATGACCATTTTCCTTGGTTCCTTTGTATGAACAATATATCTTTGTGTTTTATAAGGATATATCTTTTATACTGCCACGTGTTTTCATTGATCAAGTTAATTTCTTGGTTTAAATTAAGAAGCGGAGTTCTTATTTTTGAAATTTTGTTCAATCGCCATTCACTTTAATATGTATGTCATCTCTTTTAAAAGAGAATATTGGCATTAATTTTTTCATCTCTATGACCATTTTGTTTGGTTCTTTTGTTTTGATATTATATATTTAATCTATTTTTTTTTCTTGTCAATGCCATGTACTGATTTGGTGGTTTCAATAAATTGATGAAGTTTCTTTAGGTTTCTTGTTCTGAAGCTGATCTGTTGCATTATCTTCCTCTGTTTCTAAAGAAAAGAAGACATATGGTCCTTTAATCTTGAAGAAGAGATTGGACATATCAGTGGACATATTGATACATTTCCTTGTGTTGCTATTCAAACTAGATATATGCCATCTCTTGTTGTCAAGGAAGCTGTCGAGCGTACCATTATTATGAAAGATCAGAAAGACCTGTACTATGCAACGATGAAGGAAGATGTGGAATCCATGAAGTCGACCCAATTGCGCATTTGTTTATCAGATGAAGAAGGGAACTTGCCTTGACTGGATGATAAGCTTGTTGTTTGGCAATTTAATTTCCGTGATCCTGATACTGACCCAATACTGAGGATATCAGGTGTTAATAGTATGGAGTTCACTGGGTTGATATATATATGATTATGAAATTATTAGGGATGGTGTTCAATGGATTACATTTGATAGTGTGTATAATTTTGGCTACATTTTAAAGACTCTTGATCACAGACAGGTGCTGCATTCTGAACGAGAAGCGTAGGGTAATTTCTCTGTTGCTTATGATTTAAAGCATATGGTAACAAGGTGTGAATGCCTTAAGATTGCGACTTCACTCTGCACTCTCAGGCTCAATCATTGGGACTATTGGAGCCGCCTTTTACTACTACTAATCACTCTCAGTCTCAGTCTCAGTCTCAGTGTGCAGCTATGGATAGTTATCTTGCTATGCGTGTTTTCAGGACTCTAAAACAGAGGTATTTTAATGGCCCAAATATTGTTGACTCTAATCATATTCTGTTTTTGGTTGTCCTTGTCGCAGCTGCGTGTCAGAATTAATGAGGGATTTTGTCTACCTTGATTAGTTGATTTAGCTGACAGTTTTCTTGAAACTTTTGCTTTTATAATCTGTTCATTACTTCAGTAATCATTACTTAGCATCTACTTGTATATAAACTCGAACAGTCATATGACTGAATGAAAGAAATAGAGAAATAAATTAACAGGAAATGAAGTTTTTTTTTGTTAGTCTAGCTAGATGTGTTTATAATTGTCTCCTCTTCTTTTCTTCACCTTCTCTCCATATATTTGCAATAAATTTGATCCATCATTAATTTAGCTACAATTTCTGTTTGGCATGCTCTTTTACTTACAATGCTATAAAGAAGTAATTTATGTGTTAGATGCATGAATAAAGACCTGTGATGCTAAAAAAAGGGGTAAATTATGAGGTAAACCCTGTAACACTGATTTGTCATGAGTGTCTAAATATATTTTGTTATAAATAAAAATACTAATAAATGTATTTATCATTACTTTAGAGTTTATAAGTATTTATATAAATATATTTAGACATCAATTTAGAATATTATAGTATCATTTGTTATTGTTAACTATGAGTTATTACTTTTAATTTAATATAAAATAATAAAAATGATTAAAATTGTATCACAGGGTAATTAGTGTAATAAAAATAAAAATACGGGGGATTAAATGCATAATATATAAAACCCAGGGGCAAATCAATATAATAGGGTATCCCTCATGGGTAATTGTAATTTACCCAAAAAAATCACATTTTGATTCACATCCATCTGTGAATTTGCGATTATAAAATCAATAATTAATTTGAAATTGAGCTCTATTAATACAATTGAAATTGAATATTTTATATGGTCATAAGAGACGGAGTTTATTAGGAGTACATATAATTAAACAAAAAATTCTAAATTTTTATGATATATATAATTTAAAAAATAAATTATTTTACAAATTCAAGTTATTATATTTGGAATGCATAGATTAATGTTGCAATTTTCATAGTTAAATTATTTTATTAAAAATCTTATCATATGAAAAATTTGTTTAAAAATTATTAGTTCATATGAAAGCATTAATTATTTAATTTTTTTAGTCACACTTTTATAGGATTCCATTAATTAATTAGATTATTTAATTAAAAGAATAAAAACTTGCTTATATTAATTTGCTAAAATTTATAGTAAATTGTATAACTATAAAAATAATTAAAGTTTTTAATTTCTTATAAATGGAAAAACGATAAGCTTTGTCGTATCAAGTTTGAGTTTATTAAAAGGGGTGGGTGAACTATTCTCACCCCCTAATTTTTTGTGTATTCCACTTTTATCCTCTATATTTTCAATAGTATACTATTACCTCTTTATGTTTTGAAATTATTATACTGAGAACTCTTTTTACACATTTCTATATGTGTGTAATTTAAAGACTTTTACTGGCGACAAACTGCCTTGGGAACTAGAGACTTCTCTGAACAGATGGAGATTTATTTACCTGTTGATTATGATGCAAAGCATATGGTAACAAGGTGTGAAGGTCTTACTATTCATGGTGATGGCGGCTTGAGTTTGCTCTCTGTGGCTCAATCATCGGGACTATTAGAGGCGTCATTTACTACTAACCATTCTCAGTCTACAGTTATGGACAGTTATCTTGCTATTCAGAACACTAAAACACATGTATTGTAATGGGCAGATAGATTATTTGAATCGTATTCTGTATCTTGGTTAATGTTGTCTGTAACCATGCAGCTTGCTCTGTTTAATCGTGCTCTGTATTTTGTCTTGATTGATTAGATTTATCTTACTAATTGGCTAATGCACTAAGGAGAATTTGTTGAATGTTGGTTGGTTGCTTGAACAATTAGTTTTGCAACATAATTTGTTACTTCAGTAATCATTACTTAGTTTGTACCATGTATATAAACTCACAGAGTCATTACTGGACTGACTGAAAGAAAGAAATTAATAGGGATGGAGTATATAGTTGCATGTGTTTTTATAATATGGCTTCTCTTCTTTCTTCACCTTTTCTGCCTATATTTGCAATAAATTTGATCCATCATTGGCCTTCTGTTTACCATGCTCTTTTACTTGCAGTGTGCTATAGAGAAGTAATTTACAAATTAGACCCATGAATTAAGACTGGTGATATAAAAAATCACACATTCTGATTCATATTCACATATTTATTCGCATTGGATGCATGTTCGATTATAAAATCAAGAAGTAATTTGAAATTCCGATCTACTAATACAATTGAAATTGACTATTTCATCTTGCTATAGGAGACAAAGTTCATTAGAAGTACAAATGGAGAGCTTTGATTGCCACATTATCAAATTACATCAAACGGGCTTATAATTTATAGACTACAGAGGAAGACATGGTTATGTGATAAATAATGTAAACTCTTTATGCCCATTCTAATATGTTCTTTTCATGGAAAAATTTTGTGAGCCTTCAAAATCACAAAAAATTATAAATTTTTATTATTCTTTTGTTAATTCTATATAAAATATTTAAATTTTATAAAAATTTCAATTTAATTTTTAAACACTAAATATTTTTTTTGTCAAAGATAGGAGTTGTATTTCATTGAAACAGATAATACATATCAGATCTACTTTTACATGAATCAAATATGAGTAAACCAACACTATCAGCAAGGGTTTTACAGGCATCTCTAGCCACCCAAATAGTCTAATAAGACTAGGTAAGTGAGGTCAAATCTATGAAAAAAACATAACACGAACCAACTAACAGATTACAAAATTTAAACATGAAGCACAATTTATTGTAGATCTGAACCAAGACCACCAGCCAACTCTTTTGCATCTTGTAGATTGGAATATACTCATGTTGTTGATTGTTGTTGTCTTCTTCACATTAGTAAAACCCATGAAAGAGTAGGTGTAGAGGAAAAACATCTCTACTAACAAAAAAAGAAAACTAAAAAACACCTAATAAAGACAAGAATCAACAACTTCTGAGGAGAAACAACAAGATAAGCAAAGGAAATGAAGAAATAAACAAATAAAATAATTATGAACTCTTTATAAAATAAAATATATAAAACTTAGACTTCTGATATTTAAATTCTTAAGAATTTAAAATCTTGCCAAAAAAAAAAAAAACAGACCATTTCGTTGTATTGGAATTTGGCCTAATGTAATTTCTTTGTATATTCACTTACCATTTCCTCTCTTTGACCATTGATTAATATTGGGTGAGACACTTTCATAAGGGCCTATTAGTTGGCGTCATTTTCTGCAAAGTCTCGCATTCCCTTTTGCTTGTTGAAGGGTCAGATGATATATACTAGTATAATGTATGCATGGGTGTTTGTGTTTTGCCCGGAAGAAATTAAAGAACATACATATTGCCAATGCCAAGAGACAAAAGCATGGACGCGTGGCTCTCAAACTAAAGAAAGGTTCCCGCCATGGACGCGTGGCTGCAGCAATGCTGGTGGAGTGCGCCAAAAATGGTCAACATAACCTGGTTGTTCGACTTTTCAACTTCTTTGCTGCTCTCATTGCTGTGATCCTGCTGCTGTTTTTCTTCTTTTGTTACTTCTTGGGTTTTTGTTTCTCTACTTATATATAGGATTCAATATCCAATATGTGACCTTAATCAAAGGTTGTCAACATGTGATTGGATTGATCCACACTCTCACTTATCGATCGTGGTCCGTGCAAGAATTTTTCAAATAAATAATCAATTGAGTGCCTAAATATCTTTTTT
>CANYLF010470728.1:0-21166 GCA_948193215.1 Bocquillonia castaneifolia | reverse complement strand
ACCGTAAACACATCTTTGTTAAGTGTTCCATGAAGGAGCGCATTTGATACATCCAACTGACGGATGTCCCAAGAGTGCAAAATAGCATGACCAAGAATAATACGGATAGTTGCTGGCTTGACAACAGGGCTAAATGTTTCCGAAAAATCAACTCCTGGTCGCTGATGATATTGCTTGGCGACTAAGCGTGATTTATAGCGATCAACAGTACCGTCTACGAGACGTTTAATTCTGTAAACCCACTTACAGCCTACAATGTTCTGACCTTCGGCTACAGGTACTAATTCCCATGTGTTATTGGCTTCTAAGGTAGAAATTTCTTCTTGCATGACTGTTTGCTATAAAGGGGACTTTGTAGCTTGTTTATAAGTCACAGGCTCAGTATCGTCAGAAATTTGAGAGAGAAATCGTCGAGGTTTTAAGCTGCCAGTTTGGGATCTAGTAATCATATGAGAAGGAGGTGTAGGGGAGTCAGTAGTAGAAGAGGTGGTAGGGTATTTGGTAAGGTAAACTATGAGAGAAAGACCTGGTGAATTAGGTTTGGGTGGAGTAATTTGGTGCGATATAGATGTAGAAGTTGTTGGATGGGTAAGGAAAATTGAAGTAGGAGATTTAATAGGAGTTGTGGTAATGTTAGTAAGTGGTAATGTTGGGGTGGTAATGGACTGACTGACTGGTTGGATAGGTTGGATAAGTGTAGAAGTTGTAGTGGATAAGAGTTTAGGATTGAGGAAAATGGTGGAATTATTCTATTTAGACTTGGTATTATCCGAAGATGAGAAGTCCTTTGTAAATGGAAACACCTACCAATAAAAAATAACATGATGTGAGTAGAAAAAAAATAATTAGATTGAATATCAAAACAAATATAACCATTAAACAATTTACTATAACCGAGAAAGAAAACGCTGGACTTTGGACTAAATTTATTTTTCTATATGGTTTTAACTAAGGGTAATAAAGACACCCAAAAATTCGAAAGTCATGATATGACGGTGCAATTTTGAAAATTGTTTCATACGGTGAAAGACCCTATAAAATGGGAGTGGGGAGTCGATTAATTGTGTAATTAGCAACATCAAAAGCATAGGTCCAAAATTTGTGTGGTATGTGAGATTCACTGTGCAAAGAGAGACCTGTTTCAAATACATGGCGATGTTTTCTTTCAGCTAAGGAGTCTTTGGATAAGCTGAATGATGAGTAATACCATGTGAAATAAAATAAGATGTTAATGCTTGGTATTCGCCTCCCCAATTAGAGTGAAAACATTTTATTTTTCGATCAAAAAATTTTTCTACAACATGCTGAAATTTGGTGAATACATTCAAGACATCAGACTTTTGTTTCAAAAAATAAATACACGAGTATCGACTATAATGATCCACAAAAATAATATAATAACGATATCCATCAATGGAGATTTCTGGGATAGGTCCCCAAACATCAGAATAAATTAAATCAAGAGGTCCTTATGAAGTAGAATTAGATAAACAGAAGCATTAATTTTTTTATTTCTGAAGAACATCATGAACAATCTTAGAGTTAGCATGAGCCAATCATTGATGCCATGTAAAAACACTAGTAGGAAAAGCAAACTTTGGGGAATTCGGTGAGGATCCCGGTGCCAAAAATAGTGAATAAAAACCACTTTTACTTGGGCGTTTGAGCGGCAAATCCTTCATGTGGATGTCCTTAAGTTCAAAATAATCAGGAAAAAATTCAATAGAGAGATTGTTAGCATTAGTGAAAGCAGAAACAGAAAGCAAGTTGTTCGTAATTCCTGGAACATACATAACATTATTTAAAGAAAAAGAATGATTAGAAGAATGACAAAGTGAAGAGCCAATATTAGAGATAGGAAGTGTTTTACCATTGCCTATGACAACTTCATCATGCCCCGGATAAACCATAGAATGATGAATATTTTTAGGGGGAGAGACCATTCCATATAGGGGGTAGTGGATTTGGGGTTTTTACTTTAATATGTCAAAATAAAAAAAATATTTACATAAACATGTTAATTGAAGAAATTAAGAGCTAATTATATTCTTTTCTAAAAATAGTTCCCTACCTATGTCAATTTATGCTAAGTCAGCAGGGTGTGGGCCAGTCCACCCCCTTAATTTGGACACTACTTTGACACTACAATAAAACGGCAAATCTGCGACGGACGCAAATCCATCGCTAATTTGCGACAGATTATGGAATCAATAGCAAATTTGGTTACAAAATTTTGGCACCATTTTACAGCAAAAATTTGCAATGGATTTTGTAATAACCCGGATTTTTCCCGTATTTTTTTTTTGAGAATTATAATAAATCAAAGCTGGAATTATTAAGTTAATTAAGGATTTCAAAAATTTTTAATTAATTATTGGGAAGGTATTTTAAGCCAATTTCTTGATTTTATGTGTTCAATAATTATACGAATTAGTGGTAAAAATTTGGAAGTAAACCAAGTTAAGAATAGTGAGTAATTTTGGTTTGGACGTATTTGCATACTTAAAAACTTTATTTTCTATATATATGCGTTTCGGTTGTGGGCTCAATTGAAACAGAAAACTTCAAATAGAAAACTTTCATTTCAGTCCTTGGATTCTCTGCAGACGACCACTATAGCACCTCACATTATTTCGGCCATAGCTTGAGTTTTCGGCCACCTCTATCGACGCAATACATATCAAAACGAAGCTTAAAACCTCCCCTAAACATTGATACCATTTTTCCCAATTTTACCATGCAAATCGGACCCAACTTGTCCTACATCCACTCTCCCAAATACACAATTTGGGGTTCCACTATCCACCAAGGATAACAAGGAGATTAACAAGGCTATCTCCAACCTTTACAATGAGTTTTACCCAAGGCTAACTCATAAACCCTAGTGTTTCTAAGAGGCTAACACCAAACCTTTACAATGAGTTTTACCCAAGGCTAGCTCACAAGCCCCAGTGTTTCCAAGAGGCTAACACCAAACCTTTACAAAGAGAATTCTAAGGCTCTCTCCAAACCTAACCTTAGTGTTTCCCAACTCACAAAGAATTGACACTAGTACATGGATAACTAATTCACTCAACCCAAGCAACAAATGCTCTACAGTTCTAGCTACCCATAACCAAACAAATAATTACAACTGATTGAGAAAAATGTTACAATAGTTTGGCTATCAAAGAATTAATGTTCTTACTTGAAGAATATTTATGATGGGTATTTATAGCCATAATACCCAAAACTAGCTGTTAGAAACAACCCCAAGTGTGTCTCTAACAGCTAGTTGCTTTTTCAATAAAAGCACTGAAATCTGTCAGCTCGCGGGCGCGGATTAATGGTCACGACCGCGATCTTTCCAACGGTTAGTTTTTTTAGGGACTCCATTGAATGTCGCGGGGGTGACATCTCTAACCGTGGGTGTGAAATCACTGGACAGGGGATGCCTTTGAGAGCGGCTCTCTATTTAATCAACCCGCAAGAGCGATTCTCTAACCGCGGGCGCAAAATCACCGGGCAGAGAATGCCTTTTAAAATAATGGCTAGATTGCATTGAGGTGCGGCTTGATTTCCTTTGAGAAGCGGCTTCTATCTGATCAAATCACAAGGGCGATTTAGTACATCGCGGGCGCGACCTTGAACCTTCAGAAAGGGGCTCTCTGTTTCTCAAATCGCGGGTGTGACTTGGGATGTCACAGACGTGAATCTATGTGTACTGAAGCCTTAAGTTTTCACCAAAAAGTCTGGGCGCGGTTTCCTTTTCGTGGGCGAACTATGTCGCTTGTCGCGGGGGCGATCCTCACATTGCGGGCGCGATATATAGCTGCAGGCGCGGCTCCCCTTTGTCACGGGTGCGGTTTGCAGGAGTCATTCAAAACTAACTTGGTTGAAAAACTACACACTTAGGAACTTTATTAGACAAAGATAAAGGGTTGTTAAACTCAAAATAAGATGGATTGATGCCACTAAAGCCAACAAGGGATAATAGTCTTATATATCCTCACATTTTCACTAAATTTCAATTTTATCCTAACCTTTAAATCATTCCAATTTGGTTCATCATGTTTATAGTTTTTTTCAAAACTATCAAATGTGTGTAAAAGCTGACATGTCATGCTCTAATGGCACCACATGTTTAATTTAGTGTCAGGTGACACCATTGAATATTTGGCACGTCAAGAAAAGTACATGATTGGATAGATATATTTAAAACAAATCGTAAACATGACGGACCAAACTGGAACGATTTAAAAATTAAGATAAGATAGAATTGAAATTTGATGAAAATGTGAGGATATATAAGAATATTATTTTTGGAATAAATAACTAGTTGTCATAAAAGCTTGTCTAGGCCCCAGGATAAATTTGTTGCAGGGCATTGTTAGCAGCAATACAAGTGAGCTTAATACCGTCTAGCTCTTCCTTGCAAAAGGTCTTTCGTACTACATATTTATTTGATCAACTAACTTAACCAACTTTGCAATTTCGTCATTAAGTTCACTCTAGTTTAGGGTACAAACTTAATGTGTTTGATATCTAAAACTTTCTCAAAATAGTAATTAATTCTAACACTGAATCTCATTTAAAATCTCTAATATATCCTGAACTTTGATGAAATTATTTATATATCTTAAACTTTGATAGATTTGAAATAATTTTGTAAAATTAGGGTCTAAATTTGAACAATTTTAAATTCAGAATATATTTGATAGTTTCATCAAAGTTCAGGATATATATATAAAAAGATTTTTCCAAAAAAAACCCATTATACATGCACTAATTAAAAAAAAAATTTTGAGAGAGACTAATTAAAATTATTAGGATAAACTATAAAACCTCTTTTGTGTAATGAACATTTTTTACACAAATGATCAGCATTTGAATAAAAAGTATATGTAAACTCTTCTTAAAATGTGTAGCCCTAAAATTGATTAGTTTGGGAACTAAATGTCATGAACCCAACACAATGTTTTTAATTTGGGAGCATGTGATGCACACATCGAGTACTATTTAGCAAGTCTGTCAATTAAGGTTCAATTAAGAATAATCGTAAGAAATTAAGGACACGTTAGTCATTAGTAATAATATTACACTCACCAATAGTAGATAAATTATTCTCTATCCTAGAACACATCATGAGACAGAAGATAGAATGACAAAACCCATCTCCAAATCCCTATACTTTCAGTTTAATTTTTGATATTAGGTCTTTAGATTTTATTTGTAAAAATCAAATCCTTACACTTTTTTTTTTTATTAACATTGAGTCTCTTGGTTACCTAATTTTAAATGGTGGTTATAATTGGATGATTCAATTTTAACAAAAGTGAAAATACAAGGGCTCAATTTCGATTAATATTTAAATTTTTATTTTATATTTAATTTTTTTAATTATTTTTAAAAACATATTTATTATATATATTTATTTATTTATGAAAAATATAATTGTGTGTGTGTGTATAATTTCAAGTTGATTTGAATTGGTTTAAAAAATCGTAAAACTAAAATTTAAAAATTGCACTTTTTAAATTGAACCGCATTCATTTATAGTAAAAATTGAATTGGATCAAATTGAAAAGATTGTTCGGTATACATCAATTTTGTTTCATTTAGAAAAGTATCAAAACCGAATCAAAATATATAAATATAATACATATATTTTTCAAAATAATAGTAAAATTAAATATAAAAACTAAATTTAAATTGATAGAAATTGAGTCCCTACATTTTTATTTTTATCGAAACTAAATCCCTTTATTTTCACTTTTATCAAAATTGAGTCATTTAATTATAACACCGTTAAAATTATGTAATCGAAAGAATCAATGTTAATAAAAATAAAAATATCAGGATTTAGTTTTTATAAATAAAAGTATAAGAATTCAATGTTAAAAAAATTGAAAATATAGGGACTTGAAAATGAATTTCGCGAGATAGAATTCATACGAGCTAGGGCTACTTGTATCATGATTCACAATGTGTATGACAATACAAACACATAATAGGTAAGAACCCTTAGACAAATTAGCAAGTAATACCCATGACTGACACCATCTATCCTTGATCACCTATCACCTCTAAAAAGTAATTGGAGCACATTTTTTTAATAGATGTTGTTTATATTAGTATTTCAGATTTTTTTTGCATCCAATTGATTCAATATAAGAGAGTCGGTGTTTAATTGTAATCGATCTAAGTTTATTGTCTTCTACCAATAAAGATAAAGCTTAAATTCGAGACTTTTTCCTAAAATAAGAAAGATTTTTCTATCTGTATCAACATTTACCGATAATTAGAGCATATTTGGTTACTATTTAGCCAAAGAAGCAAATAGTAAGTAAAAGAAGAGCAATTAAGGACAACATGATGTGTTTACATATATACCATGAGTGAAAAGAAAGAGAACTGTAGCGCCGTCACCACATAAACACACAAAGAAAGCCACCCCCCTCCCTCTGCCTTGCCTGTCAACACTCCACTCCGAAGTTCCCCATTTCCCCATCACAGACAGCTGACAAGATTTATCATTCATGTACGGACACTTCTTAATTTCTTTGCTTAAATCCCCCCCTTTATTTGTGGTTCTAAACCTTACTCTAACAAACTTCCCACCCTCTTCCTCCAATCACAACTCGACAGCGAATTTATTCTATACCGCTTGTTGTTTTTTAATACCATCATTCCCCCATTTTACAAAATAAACCCTTCTTCTCCTTAATACCAAATTAATTAAAATTATTTCCATAAACAAACAACTCACTCTCACTCCTTTACCTATTCTCTTTCTCTCTTCCTTTCTTTTCCCATATAATGTATACACACCAGAGACCTAAGACCTTTATTTTTTTTATTTTTATTTTTTACTTCATACAATAACAAGAATGAATACCTCACTTCACCCATCACTAAAATAGAAAGTTTCCTATAATACCTTACCATTTCTCTCTCTTTTACCCTTTTTCTTGCTATATATATATGTTTGTTTCTTTCTTGCTTTTCTTCAAATGAACCTCCAAATTTAGCAAAGTAGGGTTCTTTCTCTTCTTCTTTCTTATAGTATTTCCATTTGTTCAATTGGGTCCTTTTAGTCTCAAAAATTCACGAGAATGGGCAGAGGTAGGGTTCAACTTAAGCGGATCGAAAACAAGATCAGTAGACAAGTCACCTTCTCTAAGAGAAGAAGTGGTCTTCTCAAGAAAGCTCATGAGATCTCAGTTCTTTGTGATGCTGAAGTTGCTGTGATTGTTTTCTCTACCAAAGGAAAACTCTTTGAATACTCTACTGAATCCAGGTATTTACACACATGTATTTATAATTTTTCATACATTTCCTTTTCTCATTTCTTTTTGCATGTTTATGTGTGTTTATTTATTAATCTTTTAAGATGTGGGTATTGAGTGTTTTGCTTTGATTTTATATATATCTATATATGTATATTTATCCATGTCCATAGATGATAATGAGCTTAATTTCATGTGTGTTCTTACTTTTTTTCTTTGCTTGAAAAAACACAAGAACTGATCTCAGTTCATATTAGTAAATGTCATAAATGGAACCTTAATGCCATGAATGACCATAGACTTGTGTTTTCTTATGTCTTTTCTTGTCTACAGTCTACAGAGACTGGACAGTATAGAAATATTGTTATTTACTTTCTTCTTGTGACTGAAAACTATATAGTCATTAAGGTTTCCTTTTCCTCGTCTTTTTGTTCAAATTTTGTTTTTTTCCCTGCCAAAAAAAAGCTGTCATATACAGATATAGTACACCTCCATCAATTGATCAGATGAGTACTACTATTAGCTACTACCTAGAACCTATACGTAAATTTTGTTTTTTTAAGGTCTTTTTTTCCGAGGAAATGTTGTTTTAAGGTTTAATATAACTGTTTTATGATCAAATTTCCTGGGTTATATAAATAGCACTGTAAATCATGAATTATTAAAGGAAATTAATGAACAGTAATGCTTGAGATTATTTTCTTGTGTTATGATTTATGAGGGTGGTTGGCTTTAGCATGGTACTAAAATCAAACCAGTTCTAGAGAGGGTTTATGTAGCATGGTCCTACTTATAAAGGGTATCTAGAGCTTTGTGTCAAGGCATAGGGCTTGATGCTTTGTAATCTTGGACATTGGGATCCATTGTTGTTAGCATGCCTATTCAATGATATTTTTAGCCATTTGTTTTAAGGTAGTTATTTAGGATTTCCACAAAATCTTCCACTAGAGTTTATTTAGGCCATTGTCTGAGCAAAACTATGTAACAGTTAGTGCCAAGTGTAAGGATTTTTTTCCTCCAATTATCAAAAAAAAAAAAAATTGTAAGGATTTTTGTCACTAGTGTTGGACAATGTTGCTTTTGTGTTTTTTGTAGTTTTTGTTTGATGGCCTAGTTGGAGAAGATCCTGTAACTAATAAAGGGGTAAAGTCATTAGCAGATTTTTTAAATATTAATTAGCTAGGGTTAGATGAAAAAGAAAAAAAAAAAGATATGTTCATTACTGATGGGATCACATAGTGATGTTTTCTTTATAATGAAATTGATATATATTATATCTAAGCTAAAATATCTTCATTTACACCAAAAAAAAAAAAACTAGTTGAATGGTACATTAATGGCAAGAGAACCTTTATAAATGATTATATGTAATATAAAATAAGGAAAAGTTAAAAAAATGAGGCTTGTGATTTAGTGATTTTTTAATCCACTATACATGATTTTTTTTTTGTGATTAATTATTGTATGTGTTATACTTACTAGTAAATCATTGCGTATCATAGTATATCTTTTTTTATATTTTTTTATTTAAAATAATGATGTGAATGACATTTTTATTAATTTAATAAAACTGAAGCGGAAATAACACAAATAATATTGATCAAAGAAACTAATTGATGAAATATAGTTGTTTTCATCGATATTTTAATGGAAAATTGGAGATGTATTTTAATTTACTAATAAAATGTATCATATACACTGATTTGTCACAGAAAAACCACATATAGTTAATTGAAAAATCACTAAATCACAAGTCTGATTTTTGAACTTTTCTCTGTAAAATATACCATCGTTGTGTGTTGTCCAAAACCAACCACAACAATTCCCTGAAAAAAAAAAGGAGATAAAATTAGAATAAACTTCTTGTGCCTGCTATAAGTTGATTCTTATTTGTATAGTAGGAAGGGACTCCATATGTTGGTAGAGATAGCGAGGAGAAATTTTTAACTCAAAAACTTTAGAAGCACAGAAGGCTATGATTATTAATATATAAAATTAATTAAAGAAAAGGTATTCTGGCTTTCAAAGTGTGTAGCTAAAAAATTGTCAAATCTTGTTGCAGCTGTTGAGACGCAGTGCAGATTTTTAAAAAAAGAGCTGAAAATAGGAAAGGAATTAAGCAAACAAATACCATCCATACAAATAAGTCTGGCATACTAATTCTTGGTGATAAAACTCCAATTCGCCATATAACTATGTAATTTACAGCTAATATCACATAATTAATTAATAAAATAAATTAGATACTAGACGTAAACATTAACCTTAATTGCTTGTAAAGGGTTTAATTTTTGGCTATCTTAAAAGTCAAATAAAGAAATGATGCATGATTGCTTTGGTTCTACTGAAATTATGGCTGTTAAACTCACACATGCAACAGAGAAGAAATTAAGAAGAAGGGAAAGAGGCAATATATATAAATATATATTCTTAGTATGCATTGATGAGCACTGTAAATTAGATGCAGTAGTACTGTAGAGGCAATAGGGTTATCACATTTTAAGAAATGAACTCATGAAAGAAAGCATGCGTGTTTTTGCACTAAAATAGATAATTAAGTAGATCGATACATCTTTCTTGTTTTGTTTCCTTTATTTCTCAACAGTTTTTTGTCCTTGAGTTTGGTCGGTCAACAATTGATTATGAGAGTATGGGAAGAGCTGAAATTTATGTGAGGTTGTTCATGTCAAGTAAATTGTATAAGTGGTACGATTGACAGGATTTAAATTAGATATAGCTGTTTTTGTCCTTCAGTAGGAGAAATACTGGTAATAACATATAAAGGCTAGCTCATTCTAATTGGTTCATTTAACATTAATGATCAAGATATCAACATATCTAGGTTTTTAGTAATAATCTTGTCCATTCTGGACCTTAGGTGTTTACTTTTCAATATGTCTTTGTACTTAAATTATTATGATTTCATTTATAATCCTTACTAAATTGTTTTAAATATATTTAAGCGTGTTTCAAAGTTAAAGTAAGGAAGTGTTAAATTGATTTATCATCTAACTAGTTCTCATATTTTCAGTATAAGATTTTCACAACGACTCACTCTATTTTGTACTATAATTTTGAAGTCGTTAATAAAATGTATGGACTAAAATGAAATGATTTTAAATTTAGACATATTTCAAAAAAATGAACTGAATTTTAGGATTAATAAGAGTATTATCCTTTAGTAAATTTTTCAGAGCTTATCAACTTGTTCTTTTTTTTATCTTAAAACAAGATCATATACAGACTTATTTCAGTTATGCTCAATATATATTTCTATAATCAATAAAATTATATTTAAAATCAGATCGAGCTTAATAAATGATTTTGTCCTAAATTTTGAAAGATTTATTATACTTCAAAGTATTTCGATTTATACCATTAACTTTTTTAATTTATAACAAAATTATAAAAAAAACAAAAACAAAAGAGTGTGTCAATATAGTATTGCACGTCAGCTTTATATTCCCTGTCAACTGAATCTCAAACTCTCTTCTAGTCTTGGATATATCTGATAGAATTTGAAAAGTTTTTTTTTAACAAAGAAATTGCAAAGTTTTTTTTTAAAAACAAATTGAAAAGTTTGTATCTTGAACTTGAGATAAGACCTTCACCCTTATTCATATGGGTAATATCAATCCACCTAAAATGAATGTGTAAGAAATTGCAAGTTAATAATATAATAAGTTTATACACTCGAAAAATAAGGATATTTCTATACAAGTTTATAACTTTATACACTCAAAAAAAATAAGGATATTTTGTAAAAGCAAACAAAATCCAGGCTATAAATTTTTTATCCACAAGAAATGATAAGTACATAATCTGTCCAATATATAGTATTTATTGCTCTATATTTGTCGAATCATTTTCAACAATAACACCGTATGGTGCTTCATTAACTACTAACAATATACTCTCTCCTCTCTCCGTTCCACAATATTTCATTTTAGAGATTTTTTTGTCTCAAATTATTTGTCACTTTCAAAAATCAATAAAGCAATAATTATACATTTTCCAAATTTACCCCTATTAATATTATAAATTATAACTATTATAAGTAATTAATGAAAAGTGAGTAAATGGTAATTTAGTCAATATTTTTCCACAACATAAATGATTTAGGGCCTGTTTGGTTGAGCGGTTGTATTCTAGCTGTTGGCGGACGGCGGATAGCGGATGACGGATTGCAGACCGCGGACAACTAGAAATTCTAGCATTTGAGCGTTTAGTTATATTTTTACAACCGCTAGCGTTTGAAATTCCAGACGTTGTTTTACCAAACACCTAATATTTAGCGGATAGAGTTTCAACGCTAAATGCCAACTCCATCTGCTCAACCAAACAAGACCTTAATAATTATTTTTAATATATGTGCATAAACCTTAAACGATAAATATTTTGGGACAGATGGAGTATTTATTTTCACTAAGCTAGTTGGTATTCTCATTGCATGAGAATAAAGAAGTCTTGATTTTGAAATTTCTCCAACACATTCATAAATATTGATGGAGGTTTATTATTTATAGAATGAGAATAAGAAAATGATTAATTTATATAAACACTTGTAAAATGATTAATTCATTACATAACCCAGGTTCTATTGAGGCTTTATTTAATAAAACAAAATTAAAAATGATTGTGTGAGCTATTTATTTAAAGGGGTATCTTATCAAAATCATAAAACATTTTGAGAACTTTATCAGTTATAATACAACCATTTTCACAGTAACTAATAATTGGATAATAATCTTATATATTCTAATATTTTCATTAAACTTTTTATATTTTATCTTAACTTTTAAATCGTTTCAATTTGATCCGTCATATTTACTGCTTATTTCAAATTTATCCAATAAAGTGTATAAATTGACATGACATACTTTTAATAGTGTCACATGTTCAATATGGTGATAAATGGCACAAGCGAATGTTTGACATGCCAGTAAAATATATATTATTGGATAGATTTTAAATAAGAAATATATCATTAGATAATTTTGAAACAAACCGTAAATATGTTGAACTGGACTAGAATAATTTAAAGCTTAGGATAGAATTGAAATTTGATGAAAGATGAGTATATATAAGAGGATTATCCCTTAAAAGTTCTCTTTAGAAATTAATTTTTGTTACTTTTCTACATTTTCCATCAAATTTTAAGAAATATTTCTCAATTGGAAATGAATTTTTAATTTTTTTTTTAAAAAAAAAATTAGATTTTAACATTTTTAATGAGAATGATTGGAGTTTTGAATCGAAAAATAATGCTGATCGATGGAATTTCCTTATATTAAAGAAGGGAGCTATGTATATTTTTAAAGTTTTTTTTTTTATAATTGGAGATTTTATTTAGGGCAAAAGCTAAAAGAATTATACAGTTTTATAAAAAAGAATGTCCGGACAATGAATCAAATCAGCTTATAGTACAAAATCCGAAAAATTACATTTAGCTAAGAAAGTAGTAAAATATAAACGTCTATACAAAAAAATCATCAACAATTGAATCACTCTGAAAAATCTTGCAATTCCTTAATTTCTAAATTTCAAGTACAAAAAGCTCTTGGGTGCTTGTTTTTGACGAAGAAAGAACATTGCAAGAAAAATTCCCTAGCTGATTGAGGGATGGTAAAAGGGAAACCATCCCATCCAATAAGCTGAGATCAAAGAGAATAACCACACATGCAATGAATAAAAAGATTTTTCATTTTGTAATTTTTTTAAGTGATTATAAATGCATATTTTTATTAATTTTTGAGTGAGTTTATATATATATATAAAGAATTGTATGCACATCAATACACATACAAAGGTAATTCTTTTTTTTTTTTTAACTCTAAGTGGAAGAGGAATAAAAAAAAGAGAAAAAAAAAAAAAGCTACTACGTTGAAGAATATAAAATGTTAAAAAGTTAAAGTATTTTTTATATTCAGGAAAAGAGTTGCATTTTATACAAAAAGAAGGTATATTTTTTATTTGATGTATTTACCTCTATTAAAGAAACTTAAAAAGATTTTTATTTTCTTTCGTGTTCGAATTTTTTTTTTTTTTTTGGAGATGATTTCGTGTTTGAATTATTGCTATTTAAAAAATAATTAAATGAGAATAAAAAAATTTAGAAAACTTACAAATGCTAAATTGGAGTTTGTGTAAGTTGAAATTTGTTTAGTTAATTTCTCTACGGTTATTTAAAAAAAAAAAAAACAAACATCTCATCGTAACTGTTGAAAACTAAAATCTCTTCAAAGCTTTAGCAAACATCATAAATCGATCAATCATTTGAGTATTGATATACACAGTACTATATATTCTTGTTGGATTGATATAATTTTCTATCGACACATGCAATTACTGTTCATACTATGTAGCATTCACATTCATAAATGCTAACCTCTTCAAAGCTTTATCAAGCATTCATATTGTCAAGCAATCATTCAAATATTGATTTATACAGTACTATTAGGCTTGTTAGATTGCTATAATTTTGTATCGACACATGCAATTACTGTTCATATCTTATAACATTTTCGTTCGAAAATGCTAAATTTTTAAACTTTCATGAAAATTTTTCTGCAAATACAAAGAGAGGTTTTTTTATTATTTAGTTTCTTAAGTTCAAATTCTCTACACCATTAGATGTGTTGATTATCTGAAAAAACGGTATTTATAACCTTTAGTGAATTTTCAACTTTAGTCAAATATTTAAATTTTGATAAATATTTAAATTTTGACAGTTTGATTCAATTTTTCTTCATTTTGTATCAATTTTAACTAACTTAACAATGATATATACTATTAATAATGTGTAATATGTCATTGGTAATAGGTAATGTATGCAACCAATGATATGTCCAATATCTTTTACAGCATCTCCAAAGGGCTCTATATAACTTATAAAACTAGTTATTATAAAGAGTTATGAGTAAAAAATAACAATCCAACAAGGCTAGTTATTATTTTAAAGAAAAAAGATACAAAGTTGGTTTGGCTCTATACATCTACAGAGCCAACTTAACTCTGTATTTTCATTTTAAATAATTTATTTAAAATTTATGTAATATTTATCTCTTTATTTATGATAAAATTTCACCTATCCATTAACCTATAGCAACACGATTCTTTTTTTTTCTTGTTATTCTCTGTTCTTCCGTCGATCAAAGAATTCAATGGTGTAAGAAAAAGGCATGAACTTTTTGTTTAGAAAATTGATTTTCTTTTGGTATTGACATGGTTAAATCAAAAGCTATAGAATCAATATTAACTGCACTGCACATGCTAAATAAATTTGAAAGCTTTGATCGTGTGAAATTATTAATCGTAATAGTGAACAATTAAAAGGTAAATAAAAGATGGATCTTCTAATACTACTTTTATTGCTTCCTAGCCCTTGATGTTTGTTAAACAATCCCTACAAGCAGTGATGTGGCCATTGGTTTATCTATACTTATGTCTTTTGCTACTACATCTCTATAATTATTGAAATTCTTTTTCAGGGAAAAGGAAAAAAAAAAAAAGAGAGTTATTTGAAAAGTCCATTGGAGTAGATAATAATTTACACTCTTTAAATATCTATAAACTTAAAAGATGCTCTTTAAACAATAAAAGATATTTTATAAAATGCACAGTAGCATTGGAGATGCTCTTAGTATAATTTTTAATGAATTATCAATTTTTAATCTCATCTTCTTAAATTTTATCATTTTAGTTAGTTGACAAGTAGGACTATGTGGTTCTTGTGCGACATATAAATTTTCAAATTTAATAAAATTGATATGAAATAAAAAGATATTGAATCAAACTGCTAAAATTTAAATATTTAACTAAAGTTGAAAGTTTACGGAAAATTGTAACTAAACAATGCCGTTTTATCTAATCAATTATCACCTTCATGATGATGGAATCAACATCTCCCTATTGCGTAGTCAACTAAAATTAATCAAATTCCTAATTTCCTTTAAAAAAAAAAATCAAAGTCCTAATTTCCTTTAAATATTTATTATTTGTATTAATAGAGCCAAACTCTATGATTAAACCTAATTTTACTATAACAAAAATGTCCTTATTTTGATTTTATACTAACATATATAAAATTAAAGAGATATTGTACTTAATTAATTATTTTATTTGAGCTTTGGTAATTCCTTGCATAAATTCGGTCTTTCTGTGGCATTTTTCTTTATGTGAAAATTTCCTCTTTTGGTCTGATCACAATTCATTCATATCATATAGATGTAGATGGGTCCAACCAGGAAAAAGAAAACTAAAAGAATTTGGATAAATGTAGCTAAAGAAAAATTGAAAGTTGAAGTAAAAAAGTAATAAAAAAAAAAAACTATAAAAAGGATAGTAGTTGATTATGGTCATGACATGAACATGGTGAGCTAGTGATGAGATGGCTTTGTTAATTAGATGTCAACTTCAAAAAAAGAAAAGAAAAGAAAAGAAAAGTAAAAGATTCTAAGGGGGTTTGAGGTTGATACATGGCTTCAAATCGAACAATCATTCATGCCTATAGAATATATATATAGAGGGTGGTACATATATATTGTTATGTGGTATACATACAATGACTAAGCTGGTGTTAGGTAAAATATACATGTATACTATTTGTATTAACACTACAAATTATCCTTAACTATACCAGCATATTTATATATCCTTGTTGGTATAATACTGTAATTGTGTGAAAGCTAGTTAGTTGAGGCAGGGATTCAAATATATTAATTATAAATGTTCTTATCATGTTGTTAGAGCATCCGAATGTGTATATTATTTTTTTTATGTTAAATGTAGGATAATTTTTATCGATAATATTTGAATTTCCGTCTCTCTACCACACCATCCTAAGCTTTTTTTTAACACAATAGTCTCTCAGCTTTGAATTTTGTAACATAACAATCTCTGCGGTTAGTGTTCCCTTTCTAAAAAATTCATTTTAATTATTTTTTATTTGTGAGCATAGAAAAATGTCATCTAATTTATAAAAAAAGTTATAAAAAATTTTTGACAGTGAAATTAGTTTTTCTATTTTTAATTGAATAAAATTAAGAAATGCATAGAAAATAAAGAAAATGTCTAAATGTTCTTAATTTTGATGAAAGTCCATGATACAACATGCTCAGTTTATTGAAATATAAGAGGGTAAAATTTGGTTAACGATCATGGATGGAAAGTAATGGTGGGACTGTTATGTTATAAAACTTAAAATTAGGAAACTATTGTGTTACAAAACTCAAATTTGTGGGATTGTTATGTTACAAAAAAAGTTAGGGATGGTGGTAAGAGAGAGATGAAAATTCGGGAACTTTAGCCTAAACTTAACATAAAAATGTAGCAAAATGTTATATTAGAATGGAATTTTTATTCTCTCTCTAATACAAAATGCTAAAAACAGTTGTATAATTAATTATTATAGAAATTACCTTAATTAATTCATACATTTCTATGAGTGAAAAATGAAAATAATAAATGAAAAAAAAAAAAGAAAGAATATTAAAAAGGAAAGAGGAAATAATGAGTCAAAATATTAAATACAATCAAATTAATAATGATAAATATGTAATTAAATAATGAATAATGACTAAATGTTAATATTTAAATATGTGGTACTTGGTGTAACGGTATTAAATTTGGGGCCAAGTATAAAGAATGCTAAATCTGACGACATTTATAACATTACATTGGAATCAAATTTTAGGACTTAATGTCAAATTATAGCATTAACACATTTCTAGCACTATCTTGGCTGTGCTCTTATATTTATAGAAAGGTAGGTATTTGATATTTAAAGTCATGTTTTTTTTAATTTTCATAATAAAATGATTTTTAAAAGTTAAGAGTTTTTTTTTGGTAACATGTTCTAGTTTAAGAAACAAAAAAATAAAATGAAATTTTAGAATTTCCTTTTTTGTTTTCAAAATATTTGGTTAAATAGAAAATTTAAATTTATACGTAATATGTATATTCTAATATTTATTTTTTAAAAAATAAAAGTAGAAAATAATGACATTATACCACTGTTTTTTGTTTTTGAGTTATTTACAATGAATATTATAAAAGTTATATTTAGAAACATTGTTTGAATATATATTTTAGGCAAAACCATCTATTCTATCATGAACTTTAGTGAAATTATCAAATATATCCTATACTTTAAATTATTATAAAACACTATATCAACTTTGTAATTTTTATCAAATCTATCCGACCAAAAAAAACATGTGTGATTTATGCATATCTGAATGATTAATTATATATCTAACTAAAGAAAAATGTTTGTGATCTGGACAAAACACTATATGGCTTATGTTCTAAAGTCAATTTAATCTCTTGGATATACGTAAATCAGATGCATTTTTCTTTAGTCGGATAAATTTGATATAAATTACAAAGTTGATATAGGATTTTATAATAATTTAAAGTATAAGATAGATTTGATAATTTCACCAAAGTTCATGATAGAATTTATGATTTTGCCTATATTTTATAAAAAAAAAATAAAAATAGAAGTTATATTTAGAAACATTATTTTAATATATATTTTATGAAAAAAAAAAATTAGAAATAAATATAAGGAGTTGATTTTTTTAAAAGATGCAGATACAATGTGTATCTGTTACAATTTATACATACACACTTCTTACAAATAATATAACCAAAAGATTTATACACTCCGAATTGAGATTCTCTCACATTAAAACTTAATATGTCAATCTCATTCATTAAATTAGAAATGAAAGATTAAGATTTTTTTAAAATGAACAACTCACTTTTTATAATTTAAATTTGATTTTTTTTATAAAATTTCAACAGTTGACTTTGCATTTAATTATTGAGTTGATGGTATGATTTATTACGTTGAATTTCAACATGAGAGTAGCTTAATACGTGGGTTGCCACTCACAAGAACACCTACATTTTCTTTCTTTCTTTCTATATTTTGCTTTATTTTATTTTTACTAAGAAAAACATCCCATCACTATTTGTTAGGGCAGCATTTATGCTGAAAGCATGAAATGCTTGTATAGCATGAATGACATATTACATCAAAGATCTTAATTAATCTCAAAGCTTCAATATTACATTCCATCAGCAAACACAACTCATGCCAACAATCATGTGCTGTATCAGTCATGTTTTCCCACACAATTATGGTTCTTTATTAAAAGTTAATTGCCTCATGAATTTTGCATTCGTCCTTGTCCCTCATTAATTAGTAGCTAGTGGAGGTAACTTATCTTGTTAACTAATTAAATTTAGCAGATACTAATATGATATTATCACCTTGAAATTTTTAAAGATTCCCTTAATTAATTCCCTTGTGTAACAGCATGGAAGCAATCCTGGAAAGATACGAGAGATGTTCATTTACAGACAGGCAGTTTGGTCCAAATGACTCCAAACAACAGGTACATTAATTAATTAATTGCTATTATTATATATGTTTTCCTGAAATTAAAGAACATTATAGTATCTATTTAACTTTCTGGGTTTGTTTTTCCCATCAAAAAAAAAAAAAAAACTTTCTGGGTTTTTACATGCAACGAGTTTCATGATACTAAGATGTTATTAAATGCATAGGAAAACTGGTGTTTGGAATACCCTAAGCTCATGTCTAGGATTGAGATCTTGCAAAGAAGCCTAAGGTACCTACTAGTAACATTTTTCTTTTCATCTCTTGAGATTTGAGAACAATATGTATATGGTTTATTAATTATTGCATTGAATAATGATCTTATATATATATATATATATGCTATTAAATTAGGAATTATAAAGGAGAAGAATTGGATCCCTTGAGTCTAAGAGAACTACAACACTTGGAGCAACAAATTGATACTGCTCTTAAGCGTGTCCGATCAAGAAAGGTAAACTTGCTAATCCTATTTTTCAAGTTTTTCCAACATTGTAAAATAACAAGGCATCACATTTTGCAGAACCAACTCTATCATGAATCTCTTACAGACATGCAGAAGAAGGTAACATTTCTTTCTTGTATTGTATTCACAATGTGCTTTTGAATGGACTTGTTAATTTTATAGATATTTTGTCTACTAAATTGGACAGATATTGTAATTTTTTCTATTTATAGCTGCAGGTATGGGTATTAAGCCCAAATGGTACCCAACTTTATTACATATTTCATTTTGGCATCCGAACTTTAGTTTGTATCATTTTGGTATCTAAAGTTTGATTTTTTATTTCATTTTTGGTACCTACCAACTTCAAGTTTTGATGAAATTAGCTAACATGAAAGCAAATAACTGATATAATATTCCTCTAACTCCGAAAACTCAAAAAAAATCTGAGTTGTCGTGTCATCTAATTTTCATCTAAAACATTGAGTTGGTACCTTGATTTATAATAAAAATCAATGTTTAGGTATCAAAATTATATAAATTAAATGTTTAGATATTAAAATGATACAAATTAAAATTCGAATACCAAAATGAAATATATAGCAAAGTTTAGGTACCACCATATGGGCTTAACACCCCTGCAAGTATTATCTCCATCTATATTATTTACAAGGCAGATGCTCGACCAGTACTATTATTCTTATATAGTAATTATGATCATAATGACGTTTGTGACAATTGATATATATATATAATTAAAGACTTGAACTCAACTCACACATTTAGTAATAGGGTTGTACATGAACCGTCCAAAACCGAATTTCTGAATCAAACCGAATCAAATTAAACTGGTTTCTAACATATATGTAAAAGTTGATTGATTACAGGAGAGATCATTGCAAGAGCAAAACAACATACTAGCAAAACAGGTATAGGTCTGGTTCCAATGCTTGGTTAAACCTACATTAATTGCATGTGATATAAACTTGCTGATGTATTGGGTTTTATAAAATAATAGCTGAAGGAAAATGAGAAAACACTGGCCGAACGTGATCAATGGGAGGAGCAGCAAAATACCGGCCAGAATTCATCAGCCTTCATGCCGCCGCCACCACTACTACCGATGCTTTCACTTCCATCTCTAACAATGGGGTATCATCTCACTCACTCACTCTCTAAGAAAACTTGTATATATTTGTTCTTAGTGGTCGAGTAATTAAAGGTTTTCTTGATGAATGAATGGTTGCAGTGGAAATCTTGAGACGAGAGAATTTATGAACGAAAATGATCAAGAAGCAATACCTCAAGCTCACCCTAATACAATGCAGATGCCACCATGGATGCTTCGACATCACCTCAATCAGTAGAAATCTGACCAAGAATTAATTCACTCACAAGGATTTACTGAGGCTAGCTAAAGTGGCAAGTTGAAGTAAGGAGTATCACTCTATATCTTCCTACTACTACCATCAATATGTTATATTTAGCTATATATGCATGTATGGTAATAAAAAGAATTGCCAGTGTGTAAGCATGCATGCACTTGGAATTTGAACTATATTTCAGGAATCAAAATCCTTATTATGCCTCAGTATATATATACATATGCACCTCAGACTTTCAGAGAGTTCTAGCTAGAATTGACATTAGAATATTTTATCTATCTATGATGACCACAAGAAGTCATTATCATTCCATAATCAAGATGCATTAACTGACTTCATTATTTCAGCTTTGAAGGTGGAAAATGCTGTGTATATCTTAAAACTACTCAGAGGAACATATATCATTCTTCTAATTGATTCTAAGCATAAAAATCAAGTTATTCATCATGTTTTTGTGTTTATCCTTTTGTTTTGGTTCTTTGGATTATTGCATAATCAAGAATCAAGATAGAGTATATGGTAGAAGTAAACAATAATGATGGCAATGGTGCATCTGAAGAAAACATGTCTAAAGCAATTTGAAAATATCAGGGAAATCAGATTATAAATAATTAATTAGTAGCAAATTTGCTGCAAGGAAACCGCTAAATTAGGATGT
>CANYLF010470588.1:0-12131 GCA_948193215.1 Bocquillonia castaneifolia | reverse complement strand
TTCAACCAATATCTTTTCAAAACACAATCTTACAAATCAATCAACAACTATCTCATCTCACAAATGCACAATTCCACCAATTAACTTAATCAACTACTTAATCAATTCATAAATACACAATTCATACAAAACATAGCAATTAGGCAAATGTAATAGTTTCCACTCAATATACCCAAGTTTAATCAATTAAATACTTACAAACTTGTAGGACACCATTAGGCTAGTAAGCTTTCCTTCTCAAACTCCCTCCTTTTGAACTCCCCTAAACAACATAATCCATCCAATAAGCAATTCAATGTCAATTCCACATCCAAACAAACAATTGCTACCCAATATACTCTCCCATATACATTAATTACATAATTATGATGTTCTAAACAAAAACCTCCAAATCCTCTAAAACCCCTACATAATAAACCTTCCATAAACAAACAATTACTCACCTCAATTATCCTCTAAGCCTCAATTATTCTATTTGCTAGACAAAATCTCCCATCTTTCTTGTTTTCTTCAATCAAAAGCTTCAAACTCCATTAATGGAGGTTTTATGTAGTGGAAGGAAAAGTATGAAGAAGAGAGGAAGAAGAAAGAGTGTAGGAATCCTCCACTAACTCTTTAATTATTATTATTATTATTATTATTATTATTATTATTATTACATAATTTAAGAATTTTCCATCTTTTACTCATCTTCTCTTGACACTTGTCATTTTTTTTCTTATTTATAAGACACTTGTCCTCATCCTACACCTCTCTACACTTACCACATGTCCCCAATCTTGCCTTCACCATACAACCCTCAAATAATATACTATCACCCAATTAATCACTAACTCTTATATCTTTTACACTTAGCTCCCTCAACTTTTCTTACAATCTAGTCCCTCAACCAATCCGACTCCCATAACCTTATTACACACAATACATTCTACCATATATTACGCAATATATTACACATAACTAGAATGCCAATGTCATGCTTAATGTAGTGATTTAAATATATGAATGTACATTTAATTATTAATTAATTATGGAGGCGTTACAAATCTGCTTTGTTGGCTGGGTGATAAAGGAAAGTAAGTAATTTTTTTCATATGCCTTTTATAATATCATTTTTATTGTGTCTTATGCCTCATGTTTTTTATTAACTTCATTAATTTGTGCAAGAAATTGGAGCCGAGTCAGTAGACATCCAGAGCTTTGCTAACTGCTTCTAGAAGAAATAGTTTAAGGAAGGCTACACCTGGAGCAAAGTGACTGAGGCACGAAAGCAGATTTACATCCAGTAGGAGTTTGTGGTAATATGTATTCAATTTTATTTACCTATACTTACTTTTTATTGTCTTTTATACTAACACTACAAGAAATTGAGTCTATTTTAACAAGGTAGTTTCTCACAAAAAAGTTGAAATTCTTCAAAATAAATTTGCTGTGACAAAAAATTTTGTCACTCAATTTGTTGGACTAAGCTTGTCTTAATAAGTATATTGTGACAAAAAGTGCTTTCCTAACAAAATCTAGAAATTATTGTGATGACAAATATTTTATCATTAAAAAGCTTTTTTTGTGACAATATAATTTGTTACAATTGAGATTTATTTTGTCACCATAATTATGATTTTGTCACAAAAAATATAAATATTGTTACTAAATAACTTATTTTTAGTGTCATAATTTTCTATTGTGAGGAAAATAGTTTTTCAGATTTTAAAATGTGACAAACTTGATTAGTCACAATTTTAATGGTGACAAAAATTACTCTATCACATTTTTAATTGTGTCAACTTAATTTTTTAGAAGGTTATCTCAACTAATGATAGTGCATACTGCATATAAAAAAGAGATGAATAAAAGAGGCACTAAGGATAAATAAGGTGGATGGAGATTATAATAACAAACCAGTGAGCTAAAGTGATAAAGGTTATCATTTTTTACATATATTCAAATTTAAAATAGAGTTAAAAAATATTTTGGAGTCTTTTTACTCTAATATTTTAAAAAAAGTAGTCATAAATAAAATTACCAATGAATATGAATAAAATTTGAATTTTATCCATTTGTTAGATGTTTATGGGGAATTAATTCGATAAATAATTTTATAAAAATCCCTATGTACATATCATTTAGTATAAAGAAAAAAATATTGAATTTTGGAATAATTAGTAATGGCTATATTATTATAATGATAGTCTTTTTAAAACAAATAAAAATTAAATTGATATGTTTTAATTTGTTGGTAACTTGGAGATAATACTAAAATAGGGTGTGGTACAAAAATTGGACATTAACAATATAATTTCGATAGAATTTAGGGAGGTGACTAGTGTTAAATAATTAAATGAGTTTGGATTTGAATAATAGTAAAAGTAATCTACTTAATTTCTACTAGTCCTCTATACATATCGTTTTATTTTCCTAAAAATTATTACTTTTATAATTTGTAGATTTTGAGAAAATTTAAAATTATATAAAAAACGTATTTACGTAAAAACTAAAAATTACATTGAATCTGAAATTCAACTCAAATGTATTTCTTTTGACAAAATAAATTTTGTTACAATAATTTCTATCACAATATATCAAATTTCTTATAGTTTGAGTATTCGTTATATTAGAAAAACTAGAGATGGGAGGTGCCTGATCTTGATTTTAGGCAAACTTGGGAGTGCCATGCTGTTAACAGATATGCTAACTTCCTCTACAACTTAAAGTATGAGAGGATTAGCAGACTCAGAGTTCAGTAGGACATCTCGCAGGCTTAGGAGGCTAAGTGGGCTAAGGATAGTTATGATACCAGGTCTGCCACTGTGAAGAGGAATAGGATAAGTGATCCGGCTGGCCCAGGTATAGGATATGTTCTGGCCATACTGGGGGCAGCTGATCATATGCTGATCATGCGGCTCCAATAATAAGTTATTAATTTAGCATTCATAAATAATTAATGCATATAAATTTTTTTATTAATTGGACATACAACAACTTACAATATCCCGTTTTAGGAGGCTAAAATGGAAGAGGCTCCTGATGTGGGTTTAATTTTATATATATTTTATAAACCAAATTCTCTATATTTAATGTTATTTTGCTTTAAGAATTATTGATTTTGCTATTTATTTATCTATTAGGTCGAATTATGAATTTTGGTTGAAAATCAAGTTAAAAGGAGCTAAAAATGCCTGACATGGGTTGTAACATGAGATAGCCAGGTCATGTCGAGGTCATGTCGAGGTTATGTTGAAGTCATGTTGTAGTCATGTTGACTACCAGACCTGCTGGCGAGATGAGAACACACTTGAAAATGGAAAGGACGTGACATGGGCATAACACGGGTTGGCTAACCTATGTTATGGTCATGTTGCGACGAAAATAGCCTCAAATAAGGAGTTCAGCCCTAAGCCAAAATTGAAGATAAAAAGGGGTATATATAAATAGCAATTTACAGCAAAATGGCAGCAATTCTTTCTCTCAAAAGGACACATATAAATTCCTTTCAAGCAAGATTAGAAGTGGAAGATTCAAGATCCAAGATTGAAGATCTCAAGATTAAAAAGGGTTTTTATTTTCTTTTATCATGTTTCTTCTTCCTTGTGATTTCTGTTTGTGTGTTCTTCCTCCATTCACCATGAACTAATTTATTCTTTCAAGTATAGGAGTTGTAGTTGAATTTCAAACCCTATTTAATTTAATTCGAGTTTTCTCCCTCAACTCTATGAATTTTGTTGATTATGCTTTAATGCTTCATTGATTTTTTTGGCCAGTTTTCTTTCATGAATTGAGATAGTTTAATTGCTTTGCGATGTAAGAATTAAACCATAGCTCTAATTAATAGAACTTAACATTATTAATTGCCTTGCAATATAGGAGTTAATAAATCTTTGGCACATTAAGGGTCTTGGGTAATTAGTTTATTAGTAAGATTAATTGTTTTACGATACAAGAATTAATTGGAAAATTAAATTAATTAGTAGGGTTAGTTCTATAGGTTCGCGTACGATTATAGACAATTTTCTTAGTTTCATAGATGAGAAAACTTGATTAGATTAAATAGGGGGAAATCAATGAAATCTACCTATACTTGAGCCTAGAAATATTGATTTAATCCTTAGAATTTATTTGCCTTTAGTTTGATTAGTTTAATTCAACTTTAATTCTCCAATAATTATACTCTTTATTTGATTTAATTAGAGTGGAATAATAAAAATTATAATTGATCATGAGTCTCTGTGGGAACAATACTTGAGTTATCATTATATTACTTGTTTGACTGTGTATACTTGCACAGCCCGCATCAAGTTTTTGGCGCCGTTGCCAGGGATTCAGTGCTATTGATTCCGATTTTGTTTATTTTTGTTTGGTTAAATCTTTTTCTTAGTTCTTTTTCTATTTTTGTTAGGTGCTTTTTTGGTTTATGCTGACTAGGAGAAAGGAAAAAGAAGAAAATCTTTAACTTGATCCTGTTGATTCTGAAATCGAAAGGTCCGCTAAAAGTAGAAGGAGAGCAGCTCAAAGGGCTAGACAGAGAGAGTTTCAGCAAGCTATGGCTGGTATTGATACTAAAACCTTTCGGGAATATAGTGCACTGAAATTTATGGTGCAATTGGGTATTGTGTATCCCAAAATAGCTGAGAATAATTTTGAGATTAATCGTAATTTTATTTCTATGGTGAGGAACAATGCACTGTTTAATGGGTTTCCTAATGAAGATCCTCATCATCATCTTAAGGTGTTTTTGGAAGTTTATGGGTTAGTGAAAAAGAACAATGTACCTCAAGAGACAATCAGGATGCTACTCTTTCCATTTTCTCTTACAGAAAAAGCTAGAGCTTGGTTAGACTCAATACCAGCTTGTTCTATTACAACTTGGGCACAGTTGAGTGAGGCTTTCTTAGATAGGTTCTTTCCCCCTGGAAAGACTATGCAAATGAGGAATAACATTACTAAATTCAAGTAATATGATGGGAAGACCTTTTATGAAGCTTGGGAAAGGTTTTAAGGAGTACTTGAGGAAGTGTCCTAATCATGAGTTGCCTGAGTGGATGGTGGTACAGTACTTTTATAAGGGTTGTTGTGATGAATTGAAACATACCATGAATGTTGCAGTTAGTGGTTCAATTATGGGTAAAACTAGTAGTGATTCTCGCAAGCTGGTTGAGGATATGGTGCTTAATAGTTATCAATAGCCAACTTAGAGGCAGACTAGTGTTAAGAAAATAGCTGGGGTACATGAGGTAAACTCAAATCAAGCTTTACAAGCACAGGTGAGTGCTAACCAACATGCTTTGTAAAATCTGACTAAGATGATGTAGAGGTTAGATGCTAAGCTTAACAACCATTAAACTATTATATATTGTGATTTATGTGGGGAGAATAGTCATAGTAGTAGGTATTGTCAAAAGGGGAATTCATTTGCCCCTAAACTTGAGGAGCAGGTTAATTATGTTGGTGGGAATTATGGGAACAATTGTTAGTAAAGGCAAGTCGACAACCCATTTTCCAACACATATAATCCTAGATGGAGGAATCACCCCAATTTCTCTTGGGGAGGCAATAATGCATAGAAATAAGCACCTCCTAGATTTTAGTAACCTGCTCAGTAAAATAAGAGGAGAGCTGATGTGAGTGATAGTAAGCTTGATAGCTTTTGGAGATGTTGACCACTCAAAGCAATCAACATGGTAATTCCATTAAGAAAATAGAGGAGGCTATAGTGCATCTTAGTCAAATATCCAAAAATTAGTATTCATTCATAATTTGGAGAACCAAATTGGGTAGATAGCCTAATCGATGAATTCTAGGAATCCTGGCACATTTCCTAGCAATACTGAGGTAAATCCCAAGTAATGTAGTGCCATTTCACTTAGGAGTGGTAGGGAATTGGAGTCTCCTAAGGTTGATGATGGGAAATCAACACCAGCTGGTCTTGAAGTAGTGATTGAGGATGTAGTAGATGAACCAAAGGTGAATGATGATGGTAAGGGGGCTGAATCTACACCCGTTGCACCTAAAGCAGACACTTATGAGCTTAGAGTTCCTTATCCTCAAAGGTTGAAGAAAGCTCAATAAGATCTTCAAAGGTCTAGATTTCTAGATGTGTTCAAGAAATTACACATCAACATTCCATTTGCTGAAGCTCTTGCCAACATGCTTGCCTATGTAAAGTTCTTGAAAGATTTTATATCTAGCAAGAAGAAATTGGAGGAGTTTCAAACAATTGTATTGACTGAGGAGTGCAGCAGCATCATATCCCAGTGAGTTCCTCTTAAACTTGAGGACCCAAGGAGTTTTACTATCCCTTGTGTTATTGGTGATTGTGCTTTTAATAGATGTTTATGTGATTTAGGTTCTAGTGTGAATTCAATATCATATTCTGTGTTTAAAAGACTAGGACTTGGAGACATATCACTCACTACACTTACTTTGTAATTGGTTGATAGGTCTGTTAAAAGACCCATATAGATTATAGAGGATGTCTTAATTAAAGTTGATAAATTTATTTTTCCTGCTGATTTTGCTATGCTTGATTTTGATACTAATGTTGAGGCTCCATTGATTTTGGGTAGACTTTTTATGAATACCTCTCGTGCTTTAGTTGATGTTCATGATGGTAAGTTAACTTTGAGGGTTGGAGAAGATAATATAGACTTCAATATGAAAAAGTCTATTAAACAACATGACACTAGTGATCCTTGCATGCGTATTGATGTGATTGATGATTGTGTTAATGCTGTTTTTATTGCTAATACTGATGTTAGCAAATATTTAGAGAATGGTATTAAGAGTAATGCTAGTGCTGAAATTATGATGAGTTATATACCTTTGCATCCTAGTATTACTCCTACTCCACCATCTATTGAGAAACCCCCAACTCTTGAGCTTAAAACATTACCTAGTCAGCTGAAATATGTTTTTATGGGGTCTAATGATACTTTACCAATGATAGTTAATTCTATTTTAACTAATGAGCAAACCATGATTAATATTAAGTACATTAGAAATAGGGCTAGAACAATAGGATATCAAATTTTTGACATTAACGAAATTAGTCCTACACTTTGTATGTATAAAATATTAATGGAAGATAATGCTAAGCCTAGGGCTGATGCTCAAAGGCGCTTAAATGATAACATGTAGGAAGTAGCTAGGAAAGAAGTGTTTAAATTGTTAGATGCATGAATTATACATCATATTTCTGATAGTAAGTGGGTTAGCCCAATTCAATATGTTTTTAAGAAGGGTGGAATGCAAATGGTAGAGAATGAGAAGGGGGAACAGATTTCCATACGTCTAGTTGTGGGATGGAGAGTGTGCATTGACTATAGGAAGCTAAATTCAGCTATTAGAAAGGACCATTTTCCATTACCTTTTATTGATCAAATGTTAGAACGTGTGTCTGGTCATGCTTATTATTATTTCCTTGATGATTTTTTTGGTTATTTACAGGTTCCTATATACTCCGAAGATCAACACAAGACTACATTCACATGCCCTTACGGCACCTTTGCTTATCGAAGGATGACACTCGGCTTGTGTAATGCCCTTGCCACCTTTCAAAGGTGTATGATGGCCATTTTCTCTAATTTGGTAGGAAAATGTGTCGAGGTGTTTATGAATGACTTTACAGTGTTTGGTGACACCTTTGAGGAGTGTTTAGAAAATTTGGATAGAGTGTTACAACGTTGTGAAGAGGCTAACCTAGTTTTAAATTGGGAAAAATGCCACTTTATGGTCCAAGAAGGCATAGTTCTAAGCCAAAAAATTTCATCCAAAAGGATTGAGGTAGATAGAGCTAAAGTGGAAGTAATTGAAAAACTTCCAATCCCCACAAGTGTGAAAGATGTTCGGAGTTTTTTTAAGGCATGTAGGATTTTATAGGCATTTTATAAAGGATTTTTCTTTAATTTCTAAACCTTTGTGTAATCTGTTAGCTAAAGACGTTGTTTTTGTGTTTGATGATGATTGTATAGATGCATTTAATAGGTTAAAGAAGGCTTTAGTAAGTGCGACTATTATTATAGCTCCGGATTGGTCTATGCCATTTGAACTTATGTGTGATGCTAGTGATTATGCTATAGGTGTCATGCTAGGGCAAAGGTAGAATAAGTTGTTGCATGTGATTTCCTATGCTAGTAGGACGTTAAATGATGCTCAAATTAATTATGTAACAACCGAAAAATAGATGCTTGTGTAGTTTATGCTTTTGATAAATTTAGGCCTTATTTGCTTGGTTCTAAAGTAACAGTTTATACTGATCATGCTGCAATCAAGTACTTAATGGCTAAAAAGGAATGAAAACCCAGACTAATTCATCAGGTTTTATTGCTGCAGGAATTTGATGTGGAAATCAAGGATAAAAAGGGGTAAAAAAACCTAGTAGCTGATCATCTCTCAAGGTTACAACTAGCTGATGATGTCAATAAAATTGAGAAAGTGATTAATGAAAGGTTTCTCGATGAATCACTTATGGCGGTTGAGGTAAGTGTTCCTTGGTTTGTTGACATTGTGAATTATTTGGTTTGTGGTATATTACCTTATGATATGAGCTACTAACAAAAAAAGAGGTTCAAGCATGATTGTAAGTTTTATTTTCAGGATGAACCCTTCTTTTTAAGTCTTGTGGTGATGGCATGATTCGTAGATGTGTTCCTAATGATGAAATTCCTAACATTTTGAATCATTGCCATGGTATGCATTATGGTGGACATTTTGGTGCATCTAGAATTGTTGCTAGAGTCTTGGAATGTGGTTTCTATTGGCCTACAATGTTTAAAGATTGTAGGGAATTTGTTATGCATTATGAACCGTGTCAAAAGAATGGTAATCTTTCCAAGAGGAATGAAATGCCTTTGAATAGCATTCTTAAAATTGAATTATTTTGTGTGTGGGGCATTGATTTCATGGGTCCGTTTCCAACTTCTTATGGAAAAAAAATACATTCTAGCTGTTGTTGACTAGGTGTCAAAATGGGTTGAAGCCATTGCTTCACCTTATAATGATGCTAATATTGTGATTAAATTTTTGAAAAAGATGTTTGCTACTTTTGGTACACCTAGAGCTATAATCAGTGATGCTGGAAGTCATTTTTGAAATAAACCTTTTGAAGCATTATTAGCAAAATATAGTATGCATCACAAGGTAGCTACACCTTACCATCCACAAAATATAGTATGCATCACAAGGTAGCTACACCTTACCATCCACAAACGAATGGACAGGTTAAGATTTATAATAGGGAATTAAAATAGATTTTAGAGAAAATTGTTGGAGCTTCTAAAAAAGATTGGTGTAAGAAACTTGATAATGCATTATGGGCATATAGAACTGCATTTAAGATTTTTATTGGCATGTCTCGATATAGGTTAGTGTTTGGTAAGGCTTGTCATCTACCTATTGAGCTTGAGCATAAAGCATACTGGGCAATTAAGGCTTTGAACTTTGATCTTAATTCTGCAGGTGAGAAAAGGTTATTACAGCTTGCTGAACTTGAGGAATTGCGCTTACAGTCCTATGAAAATGCTAAACTATACAAAGAAAGGACTAGGGCATGGCATGATGCACGTATTAAAAGGAAGGAGTTCCAACTGGGCCAACAAGTGTTGTTATATAATTCTAGATTAAAGTTGTTTCCAGGGAAGCTTCAATATAGATGGACGGGACCTTTCGAAGTAGTGCGTGTGTTTCCTCATAGAGTTGTGGAAATTGAGCATCGTCATGGTGATTTGATCAAAGTGAACGAGCACCGTTTGAAATTGTATTATGGTGGTGAATTTAATCACGTAGAGACAATTCATTACCTTAATTCAATTGTGAATATCTAAAAGCATCATTGAGTCAAGCTAATGACTTTAAATAATCGCTAATTGGGAGGCAATCCAATGTTTTTATAGTTTTTGCATTTAATTTCATGTGATTTTTAGTTTTTAATTAGTTATTTTTGGTTTAATCATCACTATATGCATCCAAATTATTTTTAAAATTCATTTTGTTGCTGTTTCAGGTCTCTAGAAGGGTAACATGGGTTACCTAATCCATGTTGACCTCATGTTGGGAGAAAAGAAAAATTGGATTTTGAAATATGAAGTTCTAAAATGGCAGCACGAGTTAGACATGGGTTACCTAACCTGGGTTGAGCTAATATTGTCCAACTTAAAAATTTTTCAGATTCGGTTTAACTTCCAAATTGCTAACATGAGTGTGACACAAGTTGTCTAAGTCATGTTGACCCCGTGTTACTTAATTGAGAGAGAGAAAATTTTAACGTAAAATTACTGTTTCTTTCTCTCTCATCATGATTTTCTCTCTTTTCTTTTCTCTCATCGCAGACCGCCATTATCAGCCAATTGACGCTCTCGGTCTACCGTTTTTCTTTGTCGTTTAGCCATTTGATCTTAGAGCAACATTATGGCCAGCACTCCTCGACGATCTGGCAAAACCGTAAGGTAGAGGAGAGACACAATTCCTCCTCCTCTGCGCCGTCAACCAAACCTGAGATCATCACAGACGTTGGCGGTGAATCCTTTGCTCATCTTGTCTAATGATAAGCATAAAGAAAAATTTCTTGAGGTTGAGGTAAGAGAAATCGAACCTAATAGATGTCTAGATAAGGAAACTCTAGATCTGCTAGGAATTAAAAGTGAACTCTTTGGGTATATAATGAGGAGTAATTTTGCTAAGATGCTTGCCATTAAAGAACCTACATATAAGGAGCTTTTTCTGGAATTTTACTCTACTTTTGATTGGAATAAAGATATTATTGCTTTTAATGTGCCTGGAACAGTGTCGTTTAGGTTGGGAAAAATTTTTCATTCTATGTCTTATAATCAGTTTGGGGTTTCTTTGGGAATGATGACAACTGAGGAAACATTGTCTGATGATTTTTAGAAAAATTGTTTGATTAAAATGCCCCTTTTCTGTTAGTGCTGCTAGTATTTGGGCTAGGATTAATATTGAGAATGCAGGGACTTATAACAGTAGGCAGACTAACAGTACCACAATAAAATCACATGCTATGCGTTATTTACATCGTGTGCTGGCTTATTCTTTCTGTGGTAGGAGAAATAACACTGGTGGGGTACAAGAAAATGGCTTGTTTGGTATATACTATATGCTTGAGGATGTACCTTGCCACTTTGGTAGATGGTTTGCTGAGTACTTTGCAGATAAGCTGGCCAGGAGCAATGGGGCATTATGTGGAGAGTCTTTTATCACTAAGTTAGCTAAGAACCTGAAGGTGTTTGAGCAAAACTTTGCACATTTGACAGAACACTGTGGAATGATTAAGCTGTCAGTCACTAATTTAATTAGGATGCAGATAATAAAGAGACAGGCTAATGGTAACCTTGCGTTTGTGTTTGAGGACACTAAGAAGAAAGAGAAGGGAGGGTAGGACGAGACTGGAGATCATCAGCCACAATAGGATGAAGATAGGCCATTACCTGAGGGAGATTTATTCTCTCATGATATTAATTCCCCTCCTAGGGTGGATGATTTTATGTTTGCCTCTAATGCTGGATTTTTCAGGCCTTTGAACCCTGAAAATGTAGGATTGAACATTGCTGGGAGTTCTAGGTAGCAACCTGGTGGTGATGGACAACAACAATAGCAAGCAGAGTAAGAGCAAGGGCAGAATATAGGGGTAGAGTATGAACCAGAGGACAGGAAGCCAGCAGAGCTGGAAATTATTACCACTGATGTATCCAGGATGCATAGGAGAGTTATTCATCAGGGATATGGTCTTCGTGCAGTCTACAGGGTTCTATCAAGGCAGGCCGGTGTTGTTGACTGGACTATGAAGTATGTCCAGGCTATTGGTGAAAAGTTGAAAGTACCTTTTCCATCACCACCACCCCTTCTAGTTTTTATTGATTATGAGGAGCCTACTCAAGGAAATCCAGAAGGATCGAATGATGAAGCTGTCACTGGTGATGCTGCCCATTGATCTTTTTCCTTGATTTCTATAAATTTATTATGGTTTGCTGCATTTTATGCTCTTTTTGTACATTTTAGATGGTTTGGTTATTTTTCTCTATGTTGTTATATATGTATATATATATATGTATATACATATATATATATATATATATATATATATATATATATGTATATACATATATATATATATATATATGTATGTA
>CANYLF010470560.1:0-12119 GCA_948193215.1 Bocquillonia castaneifolia | reverse complement strand
TGGTGGGTAACACTGATTCGTCATATGTGGTCCTCCACACCATTGACATGGTGACATACATGCAAAGAATGAAAAGAATCGTGAGCACTTCTAGCATATAAACTATTATCAACTGCTCTTGAAATTTCATCTATTGTCTTTTACAAAGGATGACAAGGATTATCAAAACTATTTCTATCCATGCTCATACCTAAATAAATTTTCTAGAAAACCAAAACAAATAAACTAATAATAATAATAATAATAATAATAATAATAATAATAATAATAATAATAATAATAATAATAATAATAATAATAATAATAACTCAAACAATCATATCACAATATTACTGAACAAACATGCATAAAAAAAACAACATATAAAAACATGTAAACACACAAACAATAGCAAAAATAAAAACAGGCAAAACAAAATGTAGCACAAATCTAGCCAAACTAAAAACAAACCAATATCACAGCTAAATACGCCAATCCCCGGCAACGGTGCCAAAAACTTGACGTAGGTTATGTAAGTATACACATCGAATAAGTAATAAAGTGATGAGTAGAGTATCGTTCCCATATAGATTGTGATTTGATTTAATTATGATACTAATTATTTCAATCTAGCTAGATCAAGATAAATATATTATTTTGATTAACTAAAAGGACTAATTAAATTAAAATAAAAGTAAATAAATTCTAAAGGTTTTAATCAATATAGCTAAGCTCAAGTATAGGGTAGATTTCATTGATTTCCCCTATTTAATCTAATCAAGTTTTCTCATCTATAAAACTAAGGAAATTGTCTATAATCGTACACGAACTTATAGAACTAACCCTAATAATTAATTCAATCTTCCAATTAATTCTTGTATCGCAAAGCAACTAATCTTATTAGAGAACTAATTACCCAAGTCATAATTATCAACCCTTAATGTGCCAAAGTCTTATTAACTCCTATATTGCAAGGTAACTAATAATTCTAAGTTTTGTAATTAGAGCTATGGCTTAATTCTTATATCGCAAAGTAATTAAACTATCTCAATTCATAAAATAAAGGTGATCAAGTTTTAATCAAGTATTAATGCAAATCAATAAAATTCATAGATCTAGGGAGAAAACTCGAAGTAAATTAAATAGGGTTTAAAATCAACTACATCATCCTATACTTGAAAAATAAAATTAGTTCATGGAGAATGGAAGAAGAACACCCAAACAATAATTACAAGTTGAGAGAAACATGATTAAAGAAAGAAAACCCCTTTGTAATCTTGAATCTTGAATCTCCGCTTGAAATCTTACTTGAATGGTGGAATTTATGTATGGTTATTGTAGAGAGAAAGTTGTTGTGTTTTTTTTGTATACTTTTATTTATATATGTATCTTTAAGTCTAAAAATAGATTAGGATTGGATTCCTTCTTTTGGCCTGTTTTTCTCGCGACATGACCACAACACGACCTAATTAGGTCGTGTTGCAACCTGTGTTGACTTCTGGACACTTTTGTGCGCATTTTGAATCATGTCATCAGGTTTTGCAAGTGACATGACCTGCAACACCACCTAAATAGCCCGTATTGCAACCCATGTTGAGGTCATGTTAGGTATTTTTAGCTCATTTTGGCTTGATTTTCAACCAAAACTTATAATCCGACCTAATATGCAAATAAACAACAAAATCAATGATTCTTTAAACAAAATAACTTTAAATATAAAGGATTTTAAGCATAAAATATATATAAAATTAACTCTCATCAGTGCCCATGCACTTGGGAAACAGGTAGAGGTACCAACCAATGGGTTTAAGAGAGATTGGACAGATTTATGGCTGTAATACCCATTTCAATGAAGCTAGGGTCCAACACTTAGAGAGTGTTGTATCATACCACTTGCCGATTTTTCTCTCTGTGTACAATTCTACTGTTCATCCTAAAACAAATTGTATTAGGTTTAAAAATTTATGGATTAATTACAAAGAAAGTGGGGATATTGTTTTTCAAGGGTGGCATGAGAACCGAGAAGTTGATATTTAAACTCGGATTAGAAGAACAAGGTAGTGGTTGGTAACGTGGGGGAAGGTGAAGACATCGAGTTTTACTTTAAGGCTGGATTTTTTGAGGAGAAAGATGGGCAGACTTCATTCCAGAACAGATGAAGCATGATTAAAGAAGTTCAATGAGGTATTTGTTGAATTTTTTCATGTCCAAAATGATTATGTCTTGTTTTGGAGACAAAGGGCAAAACAACTCTGGTACAAGGAAGAGGATTCAAACTCAAAATTCTTCCACAATATAGCTCCAACAAGGCAAAAGAAGAATGAGATTCGAAGGTTACAGACAAAAGATGGTAATTGGGTTGAGTGGGGTTCAGGTCTTAAGGAGCTTGTTTTTTTATTATTTTTAGAAACTTTTCATGTCTTTGGTCGATGAGATTGACAATGATTTTTTCCCTTCTACTTATAAGATTTCTGAGGAGCAGAATCTGGGTTTAGTGGATTCAATTTCTAATGAGGAAATTCATAGTGCAGTCTTTTCACAGCATCCAGATAAATCACCGGGGTTGGATGGAATGTCTCCAGCATTTTTTTAGAAATATTGGGAGGTGATTCAAAGTGAGGTATGTAGTAGTGTAAGGGCTTGTTGTGATACTGGTATTTTTCCTCCAAATATGCTAGATACTATTGTCACTTTAATACAAAAAAAACAGCCCCTGTTTTGATGACAAATTTAAGACCTATTTCGTTATGTAATGTTTTCTACAAGATTATAGCCAAGGTTATTGCTAATAGCTTAAAGAGGTTACTCCCAAATTTGATTTCAGAAAATCAGAGTGCTTTTGTGGCGAAAAGGTTAACTACAGACAATATTATGTTATCTTTCGAGGCTATGCACTTTTTAAGTAGAAAGAGGCATGGGAAGGATGGTTATGTAGCTCTGAAGCTTGATATGAGTAGGGCATATGATTGCCTTAAATGGAAATTTTTGGAGAAAGTGTTACTCTCGGTAGGGTTCTGTGATAAATTTATGAATTTGATTGTGGCTCGTGTGAGTGGTGTCCATTATTTTATTGCTCCGGGTAGTTATCAAATTGGTCCGATTAATCCATCTAGGGGGCTTTGGCGGGGAGACCCACTCTCGCCGTACCTGTTTATTCTTTGTGCTGATTGGCTAAGTGGACAGATTGAGAAGAAGGTTATTAGGGGAGATATTCATTATGTAAAAATTTGGTGTGGTGTTCCTGAGATTACACATTTGTTTTTACTAGCAATAGTCTCCTACTTTTTAGAGTTAACTTGGAAGAGTTAGGTCATATTAAAGAAGAGTTGAAGGTGTATGAGTCTCTTTCGGGGCAGATGGTACACTTTGCAAAGTCTTCAATTTTCATTAGCCTAAATGTAAAATAGGAGTGCAGAGAATCTTTTCTGACGAACCTGGGAGTAACAGAAATGAGTTTAGAAGGCATTTATTTAGGCCTGCCTTATCGTATGGGGAGAAATCAAAGATTGGTTTTCAGCAGGCTTAAAGACCGAGTGTGGAGGAAGATTCAGAGTTGGAGTCCTCAGGCTATATGTAAGGATATAGAAACCATGCTAAATTCTTTTTGGTGGGGATCTAGGAAAGCCAATAGATCTCGTGGTATTTCTTGGTCTAATGGGAAACTTTGTGTAAGCTGAAGAGGTTTGGAGGGATGGGATTTCATAAAGTGCAAGATTTTAATAGAGCTATGTTATGTAAATAGGTTTCGCGCTTGCTAGAGAATCCTAACTTTTTGATTGGGAGAGTGTACAAGGCTCGTTACTTCCCATCGGGTGATTTCTTATCATCAACTGTTGGCAACAATCCTAGTTTTATTTGGACGAGTCTTCAAAAGGTGAAAGAATTAGTTCAAAAAGGCATAAGATGGAAGATAGGGAATGGTGATTAGGTGAAAATAGGATATGATTCTTGGCTTCCAGGAAATGGGAGTGGCTTTATTGAAATTGAATTACCAAAGGAAATTCGAGGAAAACCGGTTAGTAGCTTAATGGTTCCGAGTTCAAATTTGTGGGGCCAAGATGTGTTATCTGACCTATTTACAGAAAGAGATCGAAGCCTCATAAATGGTATAGTTCTTAGCAATGATAGCAGTTCGGACAGAATTTGTTGGTATCGAGACTCTAGAGGTCAGGTCACAGTCAAAAATGCCTACAATTTATAATAATAGCAGCATGTGTGGAGGAATGAAACTGAAAAATAGGTATGGTCTGTCCTTTGGTCCCTCACCATTTCCTGAAAAATGGAAGATCTTTTACTGGAAAGCGCTGAATAATATGCTGCCAGTACGTGTCAATTTAGTCTCTAAAAAACTACTAGTTGATGATGCTTGTCCCCATTGCTCTGCTGATGCCGAGACTGTCATGCACCTATTTTGTTTATGTGATTTTGCAAAGAACTGTTGGTTCCATCTAGAGTCGTTTGACTATCTTGTAGGAGCAGAATCATTTTTTACTGGTGTGGCTAATGTTTTTGATAGAGGAGATTATAATATCTCTGCTCTATTTGTAATGACTTGCTGGCGGATGTGGTTAGCTCAGAATGATGTGGTTTGGCAAGGTAGAAGAACGGGTTAGAAGGCTGTTTAAATGGAGCTAGCTCTTTATTATTTCAATGGAAGAAGGCTAGGGAGATATGAGACTACCAACAATTAGGATTCAGGCGTAGAGGGGGAGATGCAACTTGGTCTACACCGGATAATAGGAGATTCAAGGTGAATGTTGATGCTGGTTCTCATGTTGCAAGAGAAAAGTCAGGAGCAGGTTTCGTGCTTTGAAATTGTCGTGGGGATTGGATAATATGTGTTCTTATCCCTCGCGATTATATAAGCAATCCTGAGCTTACCGAGGCTTGGGCATTAAAGAAAGCACTGTCTTGGATATTTGCTTCTGGATTACAAGGGGTCCAAGTAGAATCAGATTGTCTCAGAATAGTAGTTCTACTGGAGCAAAAACTGGAGCCAACTTCATATCTTTTATCTATTCTGATTGATTATCAGGCACTGCTTAATGCTATTGGTGATTGTAATATTGTTTTTATTTTTCGTTTAGCAAATATTGTTGCCCATTTGTTATCAAAGGCAGCGTGTTTTGTGTCTGAATGAATTGAGAGTCCAATAGCTATGTCTTGTGTTCTGGATGTGTTGCCACATGATTTAATGAATTAAACTTCTTTGAGGTAAAAAGACCATAATTTTTTAGAATTTAAATAAATTGCCCATTTATACTTTCCTCTCCAATGGTTAAACCTTTAATATAGGACCCATAATTAAATACACCTCTATTATTTAATATTATCTAATTAAAAAAGAAAAAAAAAGCTGCCAAAAGGAGCAAAAGCTGCTAAGGGCCCACAATCAGACAGTTTATCAAACGTTTAATATGCATTAAACTCTCATTGAGCTCTTAACATGAGAGTCTAATGTTAGAGGATAAAGTATTGGGTGCACCTCGTGCGCTACGTAAGATTATAGACTCATCATCGAATGTGTGATATGTGTCACGATGTTTTTTATGATTGGTTAAAGTATTTTGCATTTAATGTTTGTATAATAAATGATAATCAACATGCATCAATGGGGGTGGGCAGAAATGGGTTTTCCATTGTCGGAAAATGTAGGGGAGAATAGTGAAATTTGACAGGCGGTACTGTTTCTACATACGCGGCAGGCCAGATGGAGAAAAAACAGCCACGTCAGCCAAAACACATGCCAAAATCAAGTTGGCTATATTTGAATCAAGTTGAAAAGCACAAGGTACTGATTGAGACGATTTTAAGTTGGGGCTATATTTGAAAAGTGGCCTAAAGTTCAGGCCATAATAGGCTATTAGGCCCTATGATTTTGATTTTGTTTAAATCTTGTGTCTCTTGCTTTAAATCATGTTTATGTGTTGTATAAATGATTAATATATGATTATAATGATGTTTTTATGTTTGTTATGCATTTATATTTAATTTTTCTAAAGTCACGTTCTTGACCGTAAGTTTTTGTAAAAAAATGATTTTTGCTTAAATCTTGTTCAAAATCATTGAAAGATGTTTCTAATTAATTATAATGATGTTTTTATTGAGTTTTAACATTTAATTTATGTTTAAACATTGGTTTGAGCATCAAAATCAAATTTTTATGAAAACTAAGTTCTTACTGTAACTTTGTGATTTTATGTGATTCTTGTCTGTTTTGTGTGATATTTGTTTTAATTCATTATTTTTTATATTTCTGAGTTAGTTTTAATGTTAAAATTACATTTAATTCGCATTTTGGTTGCTTGATTTGAGTTTTGCATTTTTGCTTTTCTATTTACTATTCATGTTTTGAAGCTCCTGTAAGTTGTCTGTTTCTTAAATCTGGGTTGTGTTTTGCCATCCTAGCTTTATTTTAGGTTATTTTGCATTGTATTCACACATTTTATGTTGTTTTATGTTGATTTTTGGGCCTAGTAAACCCAAAAATCGTGTATTATGTGATTTTTACTTGCTGTTCAGTTTGAGATCAAAGCCACTCAGGCCTATGGCGTTGGGCCTGAACACCATATTCTCTTGTGGCATTTGGCACCAACGCCACATCCCTTTGTGGCGTTGGGCCCTTATTTGTGGCATTGCCCCTATGTGATGTTTTTATGAGTGGCGTTGGCCATTGTATATGCTTAGAATTGTGTTTGTTAAGATTCTATAATTTGTCCGCGTGGAATGCAGCAGGTAAGCTCTAAACTCCCTTTGGTAAGCTTTAGAATGTGTAATGGTGCTTAAAATGAACCTAATGTGCAAATGATATGATCCAAGTCAACAAGTCAAAGTCAAAGTCAACTGAATGGTCAACGATCAAAGGTCAAGAAAGGTCAACCCAAGACCAAGTCAATGGTCAAGGGTCGAAACCCTAACCCTAATCCTAAGGGTTGGCTACTTATCCATAATTCCAAATCTAATGGGGAAGTTAAAATCGGATTTACTGAGCACAGCAGCTTATTATTGATGATGGTTCTATTGTTGATGTGGCTGTTGATTTGGTGAATGATGATGTTTTGATTGATGCTTCTTTGTCGCATGAAGATGTCACTGTTCTTGATTCTATTTTGGCAATTATAGATGCTAACATTCAAGAGACTTATGATGATGTGCAAAATGAGTTCATTATGAATGTTGATCATATTGAGTTCATTATTCCTCAAGAATTTCAAGAATGCTTTCATTATTCGTTTGTGTTACAATTTTTAGTGGTAGATGTGAATCAAATCTGTTTTGCTTATGTAATGTTCATAATACTCAACTTCTACAAGACTAGAGGACGTTTTTTTCATGAACAAAGAGTTGTAATGGTTTCTTATATACATGGATTCTCTCCAATGAATCTACATGCGATGATTCGAGGTCGAATCATTTTCCAAGAATGGGGGAATGATATGATCCAAGTCAATAAGTCAATAAGTCAAAGTCAAAGTCAATCGAATGGTCAACAATCAAAGGTCAAGGAAGGTCAACCCAAGACCAAGTCAATGGTCAAGGGTCGAAACCCTAACCCCAATCCTAAGGGTTGGCTACTTATCCATAATTCCAAATCCAATTGGGAAGTTAAAATCGGATTTATTGAGCACATTAGCTTGTTTAGGTCATAACTTTTGGTACACAACTCTGATTGATGTGATTCAAAGTGGCACGGAAAGAGGACTTCAATATCTATAATTCATATGTTTTAAGAATTGTAATTTGAGGTCTCTAAGGGGGTTGGAATTGGGATGCAAAGTTATGGTTCTGTTCTACCAGTTTTAGTTTTCCAACTAGGATTAGGATTTCTTTTATTATTTGCTTTTCTTTCAAGTCAAGCTTGTTTGGCTGAATTTCTTTAGTAGTTTAGTTTTAGAATTACTTTGTTTTAAGCTCTATATAAAGAAAATGGGGCAGGCGCCACCCATAAGCTTGATTAATGATCTTTCTTTATTTTTTTAAAGAAACCTTGTGCGTTGCACTATGTTCATAAGGTGTTCCTTATTGAATGTTTGACTTTAAACTAAGTTGTTAGTTTATTTCTCTTCTACCTTAATGAATCTATTAACTTATTAGTTCATAGGTTGTTTGACCATTCATCTAATTATAACTAGAGACCTTAGTAGTTATATTGCTAAGCTTGCTAGTTCTGTTTTTCAATTACAAACATCAAGTTAGATCTTTGGGCGATGTAATCAGCATTATTGGTAAGCTTGCTATCTCGTTTATAGGTAGAGATCTTATCACGTTTGATTAAGTTAGTCAATCTAAATTGAGTTTGAACATATCCAAAGCTATTGAATCGTTCCAATTACATATAATAGTGTTGTTTCGTATCAAGTTATGTCTTCATTATCAAAGGGTCCATGTTTAGGCATTTTCTCAGTGTTTTTCACGGCATTATGAACTTCCTCCCTAATCATGGTCCTTAGAGTGACCATCAGAGCTTCAATGTCCAAATTTTATGATGTTTCAAGCATCATGACTGAACTAGTTTCTTTGAAAACTCATGGGTAGTTACGAGTCAACCTCCTCCCTACTTACATCCAGGTACGAGATGATTGTTGGGACTCTATACTTACTGTATAATAGAATTGTTAGAAAAATGCATAAGATGCAAATGCATGTATGCATGACAAAGAAAACACTCAAACTGTTAGCTATATAAGTAACAATTACTGCCTATCGGCAGACCTTCCAACCTTATTTCTCCTACACATGTGTTCCATTGGTAAAATTCTATTTCCTACGTAGGCTTGGGTACTTTATTTCATCAACAGGGGATGATAGTACCGTCGTGCATACATAATCTCTCAAGCATCCAAACCAAACAATAGTACTAATGATAATTAAGTCTGTATCCTTTTACTTTTAACTTATTTCCAAATGGTAGAGTTTCGGCATAGGCTTTAGGTTTAATGATCATAAATACTCATGGCAGCATTACAACAAGTGTGATTACTCGGGTATATCCTAGGGGAAACTTCTATGGTCACGATATGCTGGGTTTAGACATGGGTTTGGCTAAGAAGGCTCCCACACAAGTAAACTTCCTTTTATCGTCATCCCCACTCAAGGGTCGATCGATGAGGAAGTCATCTCAATTGTGAGTTCTAGTCACCAATAATACAGCCCAAGAATTGATTAGAACCATTGAATTGCATTATAAGTGGTACCGGGCTTCATGGGACATGTAGAAAAATGGAATGCAGAAAAGGAAAATAATGTCCAAATTAATTAAAAAGATGGGAAATTGCTCGGAACCTTATTCATTTAAAAAAAACTTCGCTAATGGAGGCCACTATGGACAACACAGTGTGCCCGCGGTTGGTGTCCAATGTAAATGGCAAGCTGACTCACTAATTTGGGATTTAGATTTTAGAAAACATGTGGAGTCTCCACCCGAATTACATCAAGATCACCTAGTGATAAACAAACAGGTCGGTTCCTTTAAAATACCCATTTATCATCACTCTACATGATTTCTGGGTTCAGAATAAGTATTCCATACTTATGTCAATTTCTCATTTAATTAAATAATAAAGTCAGTAATTCCTACAGTGGACAAACAATTTAAAGCGATAAATCACCTAGAAGATAACACAGCACTGGAAAATAGAATGAATGATCAGCCTTAATGTTGTTTCTAGTCAGTTATACTTCTCTGCATTTAGTCCACTTGATTAACCCTAATTGATTGACTGTAGTTTGCTGTAATGGTGAATTTCTATTTGTTTTAATAATATTTACCAAGTGGATTGTTTTCTTGTTTATTTACATGCCAAACATGTACAGTCGGTTTCTAATATTAGTTTATATTATCTTAAGTATTAATACTCACACATTAATTTGTTCATTAATTACTCGGGATAATAAAATGACAGTAATATACAACACCTTTAAAGAAAGGAAAGGGGAAATGATTTTCTACCAATTTTAGTCTGCTAGTTTATCGGGTTCATTTATTTAAGATAGATTAATTATTCAGGCATTTATTCTAAATGATTTAACATAAAAAAATAAAAAAAAGGATTAGGAAACCTTATCGATCAACCAATTGATTCATTAGAGGTGAATCGATCAGTTGATCTCGAAGCTTCAATCAATCGACATATGTGGGTCCCATCCTCATGCATGTCGGTTCTTTGATGGACCGATCGAATGATTGATGAAGGCTCGACCGATCCTTTGACAAGGCCCAAGCCCGAAATAATCAAAAATGCAAAACTGGTACTAAGATCAATCAACTGACGTGAATTTATAATCAACCGATCGGCTGATTGATCATTCGATTGATCCTACAATATGGGGGCCCGAAGATGAAAGCTTTAGAATCAACGTGTTTATTACATATTTTTCCAAACCAAATAAACAGAATAACGAACAAAGACCTAAGGCAGCTGCAGGGATCCTAAGATGATTAAAAGGATGAGTTTCTGATGTAACTCAAGCTATAAGACCGAAATCACATTTTGATTCATAACATAAGTCATTGACCTCCAAACTTTAGTCTATTTACTCTAGCACCCCCTCGTCACAAGAAAGACATGGATATAATCAGAAAATAAAATGGAATTAGTTCACGAAATGGCAAAAGTTAAGATATGCTTATTCTAGTGAAGGGATGCTTCGTGGATGGTTGGTTCCCCTAAGAGTTGATGATCATTACAGCTTCTAGTACAAATGAGCTTCTAAATCAAGAGGTTTTCTAGTTTAAAAACTATGAAAAATCTCTTTGTTTTATCTCTCAAAAAACCTAATCTAATTTTGGTACAGTAACCTTACTCTTCGTCTTCCGTCGCCTTTCTCTGTTAAAAGCTTAGGGTATTTATACGAAGAAAATGAATCTTTTGGAAAATGGACAAGTTGCTTCTGTAAAATAGGTCGGCTATAGATTTATGTATACATGCAACCTGTCCAAATCAAATCATTAAAATCAAAGAGTCAATCGGTTTTTTAATGAACAACAGATTGAATGTTCACCAAAGAGTCGTTTGAACCTTCATTTTAACCAAAATGGGCTTTATTCAATATGGGCCCAAACAGAGGATCAAAGGTTCGACCAGTTCATTGGAGAACTAATTGAATCTTTGATGGGCTGAGAAAATCATTTTGGAAGATTTAAAAATCATGTTAAATCCTTTAGCTCATTTCTAAGATAAATTGGGTACTAGAGTGAACCAATTCGGACCTTATTCATCATCGGGCCCCCAAACCCCTTCCACAAACCTGCATCCTAAAATCAAGTGTCTACATAGCTGTACCATGCATCAAATTTGAAGCAATCCCAGATCTTCTCATCCTTCCTAGTATGGATAACATAGGAATCAATCTCGTCCCTAGGGAATGGGACTTTCCATTCAATCTCATCACATAAAGCCCAAATATCTTCCTTGACTAAACTGGGTTGGGCCGGTGTCTTTTCATCATTAAGCGATTTATACCTTGCCACTTCCATATCCCATGCAACTAATCTATCTCAATCTTTCAAGGGCTCGCCCCATCCCTTGGGCCAAGGTGTATTTTTGTTATATATGTCAAAGTCTGGGCCCCATCCTGAGGGCCTAACTTCCTCAAGAGGTGTAGTGCGTGGTAGATGCACTGGGTACACGGCCTTGAAGTCATGCATCCCTAAGGGTTGGCCCAGCAGATTTTCAACATATTCTTGCTTTCACCCAGGCTCATCCTGAATCTCACTAAAAGAACTCCATGCCTCCTTGATGGCTTCCTCATATAAATCAAGATCATCTTATAGTGTAGGTTTTGGGTTTTTCATTTATTTATAGTACAGTTTCATTCTTTCATTTGTTTATACATTATTTAGGTGATGCAACCAAAGCCATGGACCATGTTAGGCCGAGCCAACCTAAGGGACATGGAGAACCGAGCCATTCAGCACCAAACCCTAATGGCACGCCAACAACCATTCCAAGTGCAAGTGGAGCTAAATTGAAGACCAAGCTAAGGAATGGCAAAGATATTTTGAACTATGAGCCACCTTTGACTAGATTGCAAGCTAGAAGGTTCAAGGATGCATTATTGAGCTTTGTGGCTTTGATTTGTGGCAAAATGGACTATGAAGCTTATGAAGATGGTCTTGACGAAGTTGGCATGGAGTTAGT
>CANYLF010470330.1:0-11386 GCA_948193215.1 Bocquillonia castaneifolia | reverse complement strand
CAATTGGTATCAGAGCCAAACTTGTAAGTTTGGTTAATTTTTTAAAATTTATTTTGCTGAATTGAGTCTGTCTTCTCCTTCTACTCAATTTCTGTTCGCGGAATGTGCTTTGTTGAAGCTGTTCGCTATTTTCTTTGTGTTTTGTCTGTACTTCTTATGTATTTGTGCTGTCTGTAAATTTTTCTTCTTTTGTTGAAATTGTGTCCGCAATTTTTAGGTTTTTTGTCCGCAAAGTATTAAAAAAAGTGTTCTTGATTGAATTGAATTTCTATCCGCAATATTGGACATTGATTATAAAATTTTTTTTGAATTGGATTGAACCCTAATTATGTCCGCAATTCCTAAATTAGTTTGTGGTTGAATTGTGTTAAGTTGTGTTGATTTATGTTTATTTCCGCAATATATTCTACCCTAAATTGATTCAGAACTTTTTTTTTGATAAATATTGATTCGAAACTTATTTGTGATTGCTTGAAACTTTAATTGAGTGATTTTCTCTTAAAAAGTGTTTCTTGGGTTGCATTGGGTTGTGTTTTTAATTGTTTAAGCTTGACTTGATCACAAGTTTAATTTTTGTTTTATTGATTCATGTGTGTTCTATTGAACCTTAGAATTAATAAACATTTGGTAGGCTATTGGAATTGGTTTTTGAAATTACTTGCTCACAAATTGATTTAATTTTAAAGGAATTTGGTTTCAACATCTGATTTCTTAAGAGTAAACACGTAAGGGAGTGAATCTTTTCTGTGTTACGTTTTCTTTATTAACCATGTTTAATCGTGAACAGTATAAAAGATCACATTGCAATTTTTATTACTCTAATGGTTTTAAAAGTGTTTGTTCTTCCAAAGTTATGCCTTTAAAACCAATTCATGAAAAGGATGACAAACAAACTAATGTTCTAAATTTTTTTGATCGAATGTGAAAACAAAGACGTGATTCTATGCTACAAATTGAAGAGGAGTCTAAACTGAATCTACAATCTCTTTGTGATGCATTTGAAGCTGCTTCTCGACGTTCTTATGCTGACTCTGAAATAGTAACATCAAATTCTTATGTTGAAACTTATGTTCAATCTTGTATGTTGATGTTTGTGTTGAATCCTGTGTTGAATATAATGCAACTTTAGAAGCTATAATTATTAACTCGGGGGAGCTTACTGATGAGTATAATTGGATGGGTGATGATTTTGTTCAAGATGATGCATTGGTTGATACTATTCAACAATTTAAAGTTGCTATTGAGCCAAAGGCGTTCCCAACTAATGAAGTTGTTCAAATTCCAGAAAGTGTTGATGATAAGCAAGATGAGTTACTTTTGAATATTGAACACATTGAGTTTATAATTCCATTCAAATTTTAACTAGAATTTCAATGTTCTCCTTATTGGTTGATGATAAAATTCTTACTAGTATATGAGAGTAAATTCTGTTTTGATTATGTATTATTCATATTACTCAAATTCTACAAAGCTATAGGTCGTGTAATCATGAACAAAGGAATTGTAATGATTTTTTTACGTGCATTGTTTTTCTCTAACGCATATGCAGGCAATGATTCGAGGATGAATCATTTTCAAAGAAGAGGGGAATGATGCAATCCAAGGTAGACCACAATTGACCAATGACTCGAGCAAGCTTTGAATTCATACATGGAGTCTTGAATTCGAATTCATGGAGAATTGAATTCAAATATGGAGCATGTTTTGAGCAAGATTGACAATGGCGTTCTTATGATGACATTGCCTTGAAGATGGTGAACTTAATTGCATTCAAACAAGTATGAAAAATGCTTAAGTCAAGAAAGTCAACAAGTCAAAGTCAACCAAGTGGTCAAAGGTCAAAGGTCAAGTACTCAACCTAAGACCAAGTCAAGGGTCAAGGGCTGAAACCCTAATCCCTACAACAAAGGGGCGCACATAAAGGAGTTGGGGGCGCACATAAAGGAATCCTAAGTAAAAAAAAACTGTCCTAAACTCTCTTTAGTAGTTTCGGAGAGTTTTTTTTTAGTTATTCCTTCTTTTTCTAGGTTTTCCTTTCTTTAGTAGGATTAGGAATTAATTTGTTTCCTTTGCAATCAAGGAATAGGGCAGCCACATATTATGTGTTTTCAATTAGCTAGGTTTAGGATTTGTTTTCATGTTTTACTTAGGATTCCTTGCCTTTAATGTAAAAGAATCCCTATTAGTGTTGGATTAGGAAGTTAGAGGTCGGAGGAGAAATATTATCACACCTTTAGTTTTGTTTTTGGGGGTTAGAGGTCGGAGGAGAAATATTATTCAAAAATTTGGAGAATTGGTATTTGAAATGGGTTGCTATTGCTGGGCACTTGGGTTTCAGTTGAACTAGGTGTTGTTGTGTTTATAAATGTGGCTCATTTATTTGTCTTTTGTTAGGCTTAAAAAGTCTTTGCAGAAACCGGGCTTAATTGAGCTTAAACATTTAGTCATGTATTTTTCTTCCTTTTAGAGTTCAATTGGCACGCGTTATATATGTTTAATTTTTTTTTTCAAAAAAAGACTGCATAGAAGAAAATAAAACGCAGATCATCATAAGAGGAGTGCAGAACATTACAAGAGGAAGGGGAGCCGTCAACATCGCGTGGGTTGGGGGGGCGGCCTAGGTGTCGGTGCTACCCCTTAAGCACTGATCAAGCGGCGATTGCACAGAAACTCTCTTACGGAGAATGTTTCCGTTTCCAACACGTTTCAGAAACCCGAATCTCTCTGGAAACTCTAAAGGACATTTCGGAAACTTCTACTTGAGCTTCGAAAACTTATAGAACGTTTCCTATAATTTTTTAAATTTTTTTACAATTAAAATTTATTTATTTTTTTAAATTATATTGATTTATTAATTATTCTATTTAAGAAAGAACTATAATTTTTTATAATCTTTTATTATGATATAGATCCGACCTTATTTTGTAGTATTCTTTCTCAATTTAATTATTTTTACTAGTTAGAAAAGAATTTTTAATTTTTTCCTCTTTAGTATTTCATAATTATACTAGGATTCCTAATTTATAATTACTAAAATACTATCTTTGGATGAACCGACTATGGGATCAAGGATTTTTACGTAAGATATTGGATGATAATGATGTGATAGAAATGTTTTTTGGAATGATCAATTGTTTATTTTAATTTTATTAAAAATATTAATATAAGCTTTTAAGTTTATTAATATATTAATATAAGTTATTCTTATATATATATATATATATATATATATTTTGCATTTTCTGAATGTTTCGTTTTTTATATTTTTAGAAAATTCGTGTCCCGTATACCCAGACCTTATCAAATTGACATCCATTGACTCGAGTCCTTTGGTTACTAATATCTCAGGACCTTGTACATGAAACTTCATCCTCTACTAGAAGTCTCGAATAATGATCTTATAACTCGCATTCATTTCAACTTCTGGCCAAGAAAGTGACCCAGCTGCCTGTCCTTGTCTTGGTCCAGGTGTGTGGTAATTAGCTCCTAGCTCATCTCCTGAATACTTGGACTATGAAAGTCTTCTGGCCATGGGAAAACTAGACTTTTTAGGTAAGAAGACCAAACCCATAGGTTCATGATTCAACCGGTTCAATCGGAGGTTAAAAAAAAAATGGAACTTGTCTTCTTCAAAGTCTCTCTATACGCATCCCTTAATCATGTCCAGAGATATGTCACCACCATGCAAACATAATTCACAAGCCCAATGCAAAAATATGGGACATGGATTCAAAAGCAAAACCTCACTATAGCATATTTCTTTCTTCTTCTTCTTCTTCCGTGTCATTTTCTTTTTCTTCTTCCCTGTCCTTTTCTTTTTCTTTCTTTATATTATTTTTGTAAATTAAACATACTAAGGCTAAGTTTGGTTGGAGGTTAATAAAATGGAGGTTAAAAATTAAGGGGTTGATATTTGAGGGATAAATGTTAAGGGGTTAAAATTTAATGAGAAAGTAATAATTTATTGTATTTGGTTTAAAGTTAAAATAGAAGTGTAAAATTATGTAAAGACACAAATATAGGAACCCACCTCATTAATAATTTATATAAAGATAAATAAAACACATGAAAAGTTAAAAGAAATAAAAAAATTAATTCATTTGATTAGGGCAGTGTAAAAACCAAACCGGCTTGAAAAACCGGACCAAACCCGTCAATTCGGTTCGGTTACGGTTTTCATTTTACAATTTTTTTTTAAATTTCGGTTCTATTCAGTTTTTGAGCCTATATTTTCAGGCGGTTTTTGATTCTGTTTTTTTGTTTTCGATTCGATTTTTTTGACAAAAATCAAAACGAACCGAAATTTAAAAATTTTGAAAAATGAAAACCATAATGAATTGAATTGCCTGGTTCGATTTGGTTTTTCGGCCTGGTTTGATTTTTTGACAAAAAATCTAAAATAGAACCGAACCAAAATTTAAAAAAATTGAACAATGAAAATCGTAACCGAACCGAATTGTCTACTTCGGTTCTGCTTTTATGTCCGGTTCGGTTCGGTTTTTTGACAATAAAATCCAAAACCAAACTAAACCAAAATTTCACAAAAAATTGAAACATGAAAACCGTAACGGAGCCGAATTGCCTAGTTCGGTTTGGTTTTCGGTTTGGTTTTTAGTTCGTTTCAATTTTTGGTTCTGCTTGAAAACCCGAGCTGAAAATCGAACCAAAAAACCAAACTGAAACCAATTCAGTTTAGTTTGATTTTGAAAAATAAAAAATTCGGTTTGGTTCAGTTTTGACCAAATGCACACCCCTACATTTGATGTGACAATTGATAATGAAAATAGAACCGAAAACTAAATCAAACCAGACCGAAAAATCTAACCAAACTAGGCAATTAGGTTCGATTTTGGTTTTCATTTTTCAAGTTTTTTAAAATTTTGGTTCGGTTTTGGATTTTTTGTTACAAAACCAAATTGAAAACTGAACCAAAAATCGAACCGAACTGAAAAACCGAACCAAACCAAGCAATTCAATTCGGTTACGGTTTTCATTGTTCAAATTTTAAATTTCAGTTCGGTTCGATTTTGGATTTTTTTATCATAAAACTCAAACCAAAAACTGATATGGGCCAAAAAAAGAACCATGCAATTCGGTTCGGTTATGATTTTCATTGTTCAAATTTTTTTAAATTTTGGTTTGGTTCAATTTTGGATTTTTTTAAAAAACCGAACCGAACTAAAAACCGAAGCAGGCCAAAAAAACTGAACAGAAGCAGGAAATTCAGTTCAGTTACAGTTTTCATTTTTCAAAATTTTAAAATTTTTGTTCGGTTAAATTTTGGATTTTGCCAAAAAAACCGAACTGAAAACCAAAAACCGAGCCGAACAGAACCGAACCAAAAACCGTCCGAAATATAGGAGCGAAAACCGAACCAAGCTGAACCTATACAATTTGGTTTGGTTTTGAAAAATAAAAAAATCGGTTCGGTTCGGATTTGACCGAATGCACACCACTACATTTGATGTGACAATTCATAATTGATCCCACATCCTTTACTTTTTAACCCCATTAACCCTTTGTTACCCCTCTCTATAAAGAGGTAATATTTAACTCATATTTTGGGTTAACTTTTAACTTTTAAAACTTCCATTCATCTTAAAAAGCAACCAAACAGCATTAAATTTTAACACCTTAATTTTTAACCATTTTACTCCCGTACCAAATGCACCCCAAAAGCTTAACAAATTATTTATGCCGACACTTACCATGTCAATATTTTCCTTCGATTCCTTGGCTGATGCAAAGATTGAACTTTCTCAATCAATTTCTTTTAAGCAGGAATTAGCTATATCGATGCTTCTACTTCGATTTTGTTTGAAAATCTTAGTCCCTTAAAGATCTGAAGTCAAAAAAAAAAAAAAAACCATGAAAATCTTCAATAGTTGGTCAAGAAGGGAAAGGAAAATAATGATCTAAAGATTAGAAATGATTTTGATGAATATACATGATACATCAGCTGTCTATGAAAATAAAAAAGAAAGAAACAAATGAAGGATGTGGAGATTGAAGATGAGAATCAACATAGGAGAAAGAAAAAGAGGAACCCTAGCCCTTTTGACTTTTTACTATTGTACTTTTGTAAACCGGACGGTTATTTTGATATAACCGGATCAACGGTTTTTATATTTCTAAGATTTTATCCGGTCCAATAAAGTTGGACCGAATTTCAAGTTTTATAGCATAAATGGAACCAGGATGACCTCTGATTTCCAGTTAAACAAGTTGAACCGGCTTGTCCGATTTGATTATTAAAACCATGGATAAACATTTAAAAGTTGATATAAAAAGAAAGTTTAGATTTTTTTTTATCACTTTTATATATTATTTAATTTTTCTAAATTTTTAGATTTAATCTTAATTTATTTATTTTATAATTAGTTTAGGTTGAATTTTATATATTTTAAATGCATTTTTAATTAAATTTTAAATGATATAAATTAAACAAAACTTAATTCTTAAACATTGATCAATTAATAAAAACTTACTAATACTAAAAATACAATTAAAAAAAATTCTAATGACAAAAAAAATCTAGACTTTTCTTCATATTACAGCTAAATCTTTTAATTTTATCAATTATGATCAAAATTTACAATTTAATTTCAATTCTATCTCAAATTTTAAAATTAATTGAATTGTACTTATGCAACAACCATGTTATATTAATTTAATAATTTTATTTTATTGGTAAGTAATTGTAGATAGAGCTAAAAGTAAAAAAAATTAATTTCTATTAATTATTTTTATAAAAAATAATAAATTAACTTTTAATAATTAAAGTGTAAAAAAATATTATTTAATATCATCTTAACTTTTATTTATAAGTATAAAACAATAAAATTATTAATATATGTTTGATTTGGCTATTGTTTAAGTTAAGGCATTTGCAATTAAATTAATTTTGAAATGTGAGATAAAATTACTGAAACCAAATTAAAAATTTTGGCCATAATTGATGAAATTAAAATGTTTGGTTATAATTGAAAAAAAGTTGAAAAGATTTGGATTTTTTTTTATTGATTAGGCTTAAAAAAAAGCTTTGGAATATAACTTTTACAAAATATAGGAACTAAAATGATTATTTTAGCATAAAATTTGAAAAAAGAAATTGTTCTTTTTAATGTGTGCCTTTGCTTAATTGTTTAATTCATTGATTCATTTTTTATAACACAAAAAATATAATATGTACTACTATTCTCAAAAAACAATACGTACTACTAATCGTGTAACTGAAAAGGCAATTAAAAATTACATTATTTAATAGAAATGATATATAGCCTGGGGCATTTTCAACGTAATTTGGATAGATAAAAAATGGTGCAATTATTTTAACTAAATCTTTAATTTTTATATCATGTCATGTTATTTGTATCACTTGAATGAAGAAATCATTATGTCTTTTTGGATGGTGTGGTAGAAGCAGCATATCAGTTCCTTCAATCTATATATCTATCAATTTATTATATATATTAATCCAGAAACAAATAGAAAGTTAAAGCACAATTTTTCCTTTTTTAAGAAAAATACAAACTATTTTTCTCAAATCTTATTATTAAATTAATAATAATAATTTATTAATATACTTGGAAAAATATATCATAATTTATATTTTTATTAAGGTTATGATCATAATTTATTAATGTACTTGGAAAAATATATATTCTTATTAGTAATCATTAAATAGTTAATATATGCTCTTATTGTAATTATATGCAAAGGTTGAAGTTATGAAGATGCACGCACATTATATATACATATATATGTTGGTTAATTTTAGTTTGAGTTTAAGAAGTCAGTTCTTTGTAGGCCGGTGACCTTATAACACAGCTTGATCTCGATGATCCTTTAGCTGTACGAAAGGCTGAGCCTTTTCATGGAAGTTTCCCACTACTAGGTCTTCCAAACTGCTATTTCTGGTAATGTTCATCAGAGATGGGAGGTGAGCGGAGAGAGAACCATTATCAGTTTATAGTACTAATACATTAATATATAACTATTACGGGTTGTTTGGTAGGGAGACTTGCTTAATTAAGTCATGTGATAAGTGTTAATACCTTATTTGGTATAATAACATGAGGACTGGATTACTAATCCCTCGAGATTGCTAAACCCATGGATGTTGTGTTACTAATCCCACCTCCCCCACTGGTTTTAGTAATCCAATGTCAATGGGATTAGTAATCACATTGACTATTATTTGTAATTTATTTATTTGTCCTCCTTTCTTTTATTGTATTTTCTAAAATACCCATATCTAAGGTTATTTAAGTAATTTTATTGATTTATTTAATCCTACTATTAAGTTAAACAACATACCAAATAAAGGATATAAGTTAATACTTTTTTTCTTTGACGAAAGAGAAAACTGATATTAATTCATTAAATCATGAGATAATACATCAGCACCACATCAAATGCTATAGAGCTTTCTACTCGGTCAGACACAAAACAAGTCGCCTTAATTAGCATTCATGTTTGATGATTGAAAAATAAAATAACAAGATATTTTAAAAGTAACTTTAAGCAAAATAAAACAGATCTATAATAAAATCAATAGAACATTCATCATTTATACCAATAATAACAAAATAGGCTCGGCTTTGCGCATACGACTCCATTGTTAGCATCTTCATGGAGATCCATATCTTGTGGTATAGTATAATAATGAAATCTTCAATCGAAATATTAGATCAAACTCCCACAAAAAGATGAAGAGACAAAACTTCCACATAAGAGGAGAAAAATAATACTCTCATAAAGAGAGAGAAAAACAACCTAAAACTAATAGATCTATTGGATGGAAACATCCAATTTATTGTGATAAAGCAAAAAAAAAAAAATCTAAAAGGGGCTTATCATCGGTAAAAGGCTGGCCGATGACAGCCCTAGACAAAAGTACAAAAAAGAAGACTTTTTGAGAGAGAAGAGGTGGTTAGGTTTTTTTTTTTAATTACATATTGATTGATTTACACCGATACACTCTTAGATTAATTAGTAACTGAAACTAAGTAAATAAAGTCATGTCATTACTACTCAACATCTCAAACACTTGTGTGTGGCTATTTCATACCTCTCTAATTCATCGATTTAGCTCATTCAGTTTAAATATTTCAATATTTGTGACCTATATAATTATCATGTATGGTTTAAATTTTGTGTTTGCACGTTGAGAGTTTATCGTTATGTAAAATTGCAAAAATTAAATAAGTTGGTATATGAAATTGTAAAAATTGAATAGGTGATATATGACGTTGTCAAAATTAAAACGATGTGATAGAATTACAAATTATGTCAAAGATTGTGATTTTATATACCATTATCCCTTCAGAAAAATATCAATTCAGTCCATTTTCTAGCTACATTTAAACTCTTATAAACTTCAAATTTCCTATCCAAAAAATAAAATTCACATTTAAAAAAAATCATTCATAATATTATGTAAAATTTTATTTCCGATAGTGTTATTTAGTATATATAAACAGTTCTTCTTATCATATAAGTTTTTTTTAACGTTTTAAAGATAGGAAATTAAGAAAATATTGTACGAATATCCAACAATCTTTTGTAAATTGAATGGCGATCATTCAAAAACGGCTTATCCATCGACGCACCAAAAGCATTGATGCATCAATGTTCTTCACCATCGATCGATTTGAAAAGTGTTATCCACCATTAGATCAAATTATTATTTAAAAAAGGGACGAAAATGATGAAACTATTGGGAAAAAAAAAAAGAATTCACCTTTTCTTAGATTTTTTTTTTTTAGGTGGAGTTGCCTGATAGTGGTATCTCAGCCCCCGTTTTACAGTTGACCAGATTAATCCACTACCCTGGTACTGGCGCCCAGTAGAAGCCCCGTTAGGGAACCACACACACTACTAGAATTTACCGATTTAGCAACAAAAATTAGCAATGGATTAAAATTGGGGACCGAAATTAGCAACGGATTAAAATTGGGGACCGAAATTATGTGATTAGCAACGGCTTTCGTCCGTTGCTGATTTGTTTCTGTTGGCTTTAGTGGCATCAATCCATCTTATTTTGAGTTTAGCAACCCTTTATCTTTGTCTAACAAAGTTCCTAAGTGTGTAGGTTTAAAACCAAGTTAGTTTTGAATGACTCTTGCAAACAGCGCCCGTGATAAAGGGATCCGTGCCCGCGGCAATATATCACACCCGCAATGAGGAGATCGCTCCCGCGACTAGTGACATAGTTCACCGGCGAAAAGGAAACCGCGCCCAGACTTTTTGGTGAGAACTTGGAACGCTGAAGTACACTTAGATCCGTGCTCGTGACATCCCCAATCGCACGATTTGAGAAACAGAGAGCCCCTTTCTGAAGATTCAAAGTCGCACCCACGATGGACTAAATCGCCCCCGCAATTTGATCAGACAGAAGCCACTCATCAAAGGAAATCAAGCCGCTCTCAAGGCAATCTAGTCGCTCTCTCAAAAGCATTCTCTGCCCGGTGATTTTGCGCTCGCGGTTAGAGATATCACTCCTGCGGTTTGATCAAACAGAGAGCCGCTCTCAAAGACATCCCCCTGCCTAGTGAATCCGCGCCTGCGGTTAGAGATGTCGCCCCTGCGACATTCAATGGAGTCTCTGAAAAACTAGTCGTTGGACAGATCGCGCCAGTGACTGATGGAACCGCGCCCGCGATCTGACAGTTTTCAGTGCATTTAATGCAAAAGCAACTAGACGTTAGAGACACCTTTGTGGTTGTTTCTAACAACTAGTTTTGAGTATTTTGGCTATAAATACCCATCATAAATGTTCTTCAAGTAAGAACATTAATTCCTTTGATGGCCAAACTCTTGCAAAATTATTTTACAATCATTTATAATTATTTGGTTGTTTGGTTTTGGGTAGCTAGAACTCTATAGCATTTGTTGCTTGGGTTGAGTGAATTAGTTATCCATTATACTAGTGTCAATTCTTTGTGAGTTGGGAAACACTAGGGTTGGTTATGAGTTAGCCATTTGTAAAACTCATTGTAAAGGTTTGGTGTTAGCCTCTTGGAAACACTAGGGTTTGTGAGTGAGCCTTGGGTAAAACTGATTGTAAAGGTTTGGGATAGCCTTGAAATCTCTTGTATCACTATTGTAGTTAGTGGAACCCCAAAGAGGTCTTTGGGAGAGTGAACGTAGGACAAGTTGGGTCCAAACCACTATAAATCCTTGTGTGTTCATTATACTTCATCTCCTTTCTCTCTAAAATTTTTAATTCCGCACCAATTCACCCCCCTCTTGGTATTTCAGTTGGTATCAGAGCCTTATTGCTCATTAATACCTTAAGTGGGAGTAAAAGATCTTCAAGATGTCTATGGGTGAAAGTATTTCCAGTTTGAGACCTTACTTCGATGGAAGTGACTATCCTTAT
>CANYLF010470288.1:0-20378 GCA_948193215.1 Bocquillonia castaneifolia | reverse complement strand
TACATTTGTCAAGCAAGCTGGCAGCCTTGAAGAATGGAGCCTCACCAATCAAGTTTGAATTTCTTGGTTGATTGAGAACGGCCATTTATGATTTCTTGCCTATAAAAGGAGGTATTTGAGGCATCAAAACATACACAAGAGCTTGAAGAAAGAATAGCAATTTAGAGTCACAATATTCACAAGTTAATTGAGAGTTTATGTTGTAATTGTGAGTAAAAACCTTCATTCTTCTTCTTATAATTTTTATTTTGTTTGTATGTTGTGTGAGAGATATTAAAACACAAGGAAATGTTTAAGTGTGTACCTTGAAATCACTTGGGTTTCGGGTTTTGAGTGTAAGCCATAAAACACTTGAGTTAGGTTTTGAGTGAGCCTTAAGAAAACTCTTGTAAAGGTTTGGTGTGGGCCTTGGTAAACACTAGGTTTTGAGTGAGCTTTAGAAAAACTCATTGTAAAAGTTTGAGTGTGAGCCAATGAAAACACTTGGGTTTTGATCTTGAACCCGGCAAAAGGATCATTGATAGTGGAAAATCTCAAGTGAAGCTTGGGGAGTGGACGTAGGCAAGGAGTTGGCCAAACCACTGTAAATCTTGTGTTTTATTCTCTCTTCCCTACTCTCTATACATTTTACATATAATTTGTGTTTGATTAGATTTTGGTTGCTTTAGTTGCTTGTTTTACTTGTTTGCACCATTATCTTTTATTTGATAATCAATTTCTTTGATTGTTATTATGTTTAAGTAATTGAATTGCTTTCGCTTTTTGATTGAAGTCTTAATTGTGCATTTAAGTTTGTTCTTTGCAAAACAACCAACTCACCCCCCCCCCCCCCCCTCTTGGTTGCCATAGGGATTTCAATAATGAATGGTTGTTGATATCGAAGATGAACTCATCATCGAAGATCGATGGCAAAACAAAAGACAAAAGTAAACAGATGAAGAGAATAAAAGATTGATGGCAAACAGTAGTAACGGCAGGACTTGAGCTTAAAGGATTAGGCCATTAGTTTGAGGGAGAGGATATGTAGGGTTAGAGGTTGGGGGAGGCAGAGAGAATTAGGGTTTGGAAGAGTGAAAGGCAGAGAGTGTGAGAGAGATTTAGGGTTACAGAAACGAGAGAAAGAGAGAAAATGAGAGTGAGGGGCAGCTGGGAACTGAAGGGGTTTATTAGGGTTAGGGAAAAATTTACTTATATACCCACACACTCACACACAAAACGCATTGTATAACTTATTTAGGTTTAGGGTATTGAAACTTTGGTCAGTTCGGTTTTTTCGGGTTCCAAAAACTCAAAACCAAACCGAAAACCAAATATTCACCCCAACCAAGACCGAACCGACCATTTAACTCAGAAAACCAAACCAAACCATAATTTCGGTTCGGTCTGGTTCGATTTTTCTGGCCAGACCGGGTATTTACACAGGCCTAGATATCCCACTACATAAACAATCGTGTAATCATATGTTTTATATTGAAAAAGTATCCAAACTATAATTATTTTATCAAAATGGTATCTTACAATTTTGATTAAAAATTTATAAAACTATTATGAGATGATTGAAATTTTATTAAATTTTTTATTAAAAATAAATATTTAAATCAATGATAGATATTTTTTGAATTTTGAGTACTTATATTAAAATATTTTAATAACTATTATGAAATAAAACTCATAATTTATTTGAAAATTATATTTGGTTATTAAAAGTAAAATTGATAGATGATTTAGTAAAATTTTTTTATTTTTTTATATTTTATATTGAAAAATAATTTAGTAAAACCAAATTTAAACACATTAATAATTATTTAAAAAATAAAAAAATGGAAATTAGCCATCTTCCAATTTTAAGAAAAAAAATTCTACACACTTTAATACTCATTAATTTCAATTGAAAAAACTAAATCAATTGAAATAAATTATCTTTTAATTTAATAAAATCAATTAATGCGAGTAAAATTAATTTTTTAAATTAATAAATTTATTTCAATTGATTTTATTTTTTCAATTTAAATTAATTAATAGAATTGTTTTTTTAATTTAAAGATAGTTTATTTCAATTGAAAAAATTAAATCAATTGAAACAAATTATTTTAATTTAAAAATTAATTATACACACACATTAATAATCATTAATTAATTTTTTTAATTAAAAGATAATTTATTTCGATTAATTTAGTCTTTTTAATTAAGTGACTAGCTTACTACTTATTTATTATAAATTAATTTTTTTTTATAAATTCTTTTTTATTGTTAATCTTTTTACTTTATTTAACTATAATTAATTTTTTTAAAAAGTAGTTCATATAAACCATTAAACTTCTGAATCCACCACTAATTTTTATTTAACAATTCATACTCTTATAATATTGCCCGGATTAATTTTTATTCTGAATCTGTGACTGATTTTCAACATATATATCCAACTTTTTTTAAATTATTTTACCCGATCAATTCTTCAAATTGATCAGTTTCTATCACACCCACTATGAAGTAAATTTTCTTTCAATACCATGTTTAGATTTGTCTTTCAATTAAACTATTAATTCTTGTTCTAAGTTTGAATAACATGATAATACCCAAACAAACTCAAATATAATCGCATATTACAAGTCACTTTTTAAATTTAGCTTTGGGAGAGTCATAAAATTAGGATGTAGAGAATGGAAGAGAGTGATGACAATCGTGAGGATAGAAAATTGAAACCATAACTCTGAGTTACAAGAATAAAAGTTTCACCTTTTTTTTTTTTTTTTTTTTTCTGATAATGTGATTTAATGATTGATGCCAAAAGTACAATATGAGTTAGTTTAACTTTAAACGGATAAATTTAAAACTACTTATACAAGAATAATTAAAGACTAATTGAGGTCAGAATATAGAATATATTTAAAAAATTCACCAAATTTTACCCCAAACCAAATAAACCAAAAGCATACAATTGTAAAGCAAAACAGAAACAATAAAACATCTGCAGCAAAGGCATGTACAACGAATCAAACATCATAGCTAAAAAGGACTTCAGTTGGAGCATGGAGCTCATGTCTTCATCAGGCTGACATGAAAGCTACACATGGACAAAACTTTATAAACCCAGAAATTTTATCGATGTTTCGTGGACCCGAGAGTGTTGAGCTTGAATGACTTGAGCTGTCCACTCATTTGAAGCCACTCACTCGGTGTTGGATAAAATGTTCCTCCTCCTATCTTTCTACAAAGGCAACAGGTTGTTCTTCAAATGAAATATTTGAGGATTCTAAATGTTGTCGTAGAGAATCAGTACAAAACCAAATAGTAACTTTCAGTACAGAAGCTTTTTGGATGATGTAATTGGGCAATTTCGTCAACTTTAGGCAGCAACAAAGAGTCAAAGTGTGAAGACACGGCATGATTTTGGTTGTCATTTCTTCTTCTTCTTCATTCCACTCTTCCCATTCTAACATTCGACCGAACTTCAATTCTGTCAATTTTGGGAATGCAATTGCATTTGCAGTACCATTATCCATCCAAAGCAATTCTGCACCAGCCTTTCTTAAACTGTCAAATCCAAAGATTTCAAGATATTCAAGGGAAGGCAAATTTCCAAATGGAGGCAGTTGCTTAGATTTTACCCATTCGCAAATAGAAAGCTTTGTAAGATAAGGCAGCGACGTTAGCCAACTTGGACGACAAATTTCAGTGCCCGGGTAAGCAAATACTTGCAAAAATTCCAAATTTGGACATGGCTCCAAAGCTTCAAGTAACTCTTTTCCCTTTTGATTTGTCAACCGTGATGTTTCTTTATTAAAAATTAGATACAGGGTAGCGAGGTGTTTTTTCTCCTTTAACTGTGCCTGCTTAGCATCTTCCACATCCACATCTGTCATAAGATGTCTTTGCCACCGTACGCGCAGGAATCCACCAAGGTGATTGAGGTATTTTATATCTCCAAGAGACAAAGCCTCATCAAGGGGGCCAATGTTGATCTGGTTTAATCTCTGAAGACCACTTAATCTACCTATTCCTTTTGGTAGCAATGACTTAAAATGTCCATTATTGTACAAACACCTCAAATTCTTAAGCTTTCCTATGTCTCGGGGCAACTTGAGTCTCCTACAATTATCCACATCCAGTGTTTGTAAATTATATAATTTACAAACAGTTTCTGGCAGCTCTTCCAATTCATCATTGTCCGACAAATCCAGTTGTCTCAAATGGATCAGCTTACTTATGCTAGGTGGTATTTCTTTAATGCTACATCCACTTAAACTTAAAGTTCTCAAACATGTCATTTCACTGAATATCTTAGGCAACGATATTATTGGCAACCCACTAGAGTACAAAAGAATGAGACTATGTAACCTTTTGAAATTGTAAAACGAATTAGGGAATGAGACACCTTCCCCAAGCCTAATCCCTACATGGTGCATCTCACTTGGGTTGAAATATTCTACTTTTCGCTCTTGATTGACCTCTACACTAAAACATTCATTCTTAATGACAGACTGAGCAAAATCATGCATAATATCATGCATCTTACAGTAAATGTTAGTATTCTCGCTACCATCTACTTCAAAATCTTCAAAGAAAGAGCGCATGGCTAAATTTTGGAAGTGATCTTCCCCAATCATCTCAATTTCCTTACGTTTTGTTCCTCTAAGATAACCCTGACTCATCCACATCCCGATCAATTTCTTTTTACTCATCTGATGATCCTTGGGGTAAATGACACAACACAAGAAGCATTGTTTTAAGGATGACGACAAATCGTAATAACTTAACCACAATGGGGCTAAAACACCTCTCTCAACTTCCTCTAGTTCCCACAATTCACTATCTAAGACACTTTCCCACTCCTCTATAGAATCTTTAAACCGCAAAAGACCTCCTATTGTCTTTACAGCAAGAGGTAGGCCCTTACACTTGCCAACAATTTTTCTACCAATTTCTTCTAGACTCTTATTGCGCCCCTCCCTATTCCTATAAGAAAATGCAACTTGACTAAATATGGACCAGCATTCTTCCTCCGGCAACACTCCAAGTCTAAATATGCCTTCTCTACAGCTCATAATTTTTGCAACATTCTCCTTGCGTGTGGTGACTAAAATTTTGCTTCCTGGTAAACCACTCTTGAGACTAACTTCTAGTTTTTCCCATTTTTTGAATTCTTCATTCCATACGTCATCTAACACAAGTAAGAATTTTTTCCCTTTAAGATATTGTTGAATTTGTTCTAGAATGTTTTGAAATTCAACAAGATTTGGGGTAGTTCCTTTGAGAGCACCTTCAAGGATTGCCTTGGCAATCCTAGTCTCATCAAAGGGATCTGAGACGCACACCCAAATTCTTAAGTCAAAATGGGAATCCACCCTATCTTCATTATAAACTAGTTTGGCGAGAGTTGTTTTTCCTATACCTCCCATCCCTACAATAGAGATGACATAGGGGTTTGGCATTACACTACTCTGAGCCAACAACAAGTCTGTCAAGGCATTTTTTTCATTCTCTCTGCCTTTGACATCTTTTACCTCAACAAAAGAGGTTGTTATGTCTCTCTCAATTGGTTCACTGCCTTGAATGAAAGAAAGGTTATATCTCTCTTTTTCTTTGGCAATAACATCTAATCTTTCATTTAAGTCCCTAATCTTGACAGCAACGTCATGGCTGAAACCAACTTCTCGAGAGGAAAACCAAAAGGATAGGACAGAAGACCATACCTTAGCCCTTTTAGGCTTGGAAGCATATTCATATTCATTTCCCTCAATTTTTGATTTCAGAATTTCAGTGCTCCACTCATCCAGCACATCGTCAATGTCATAAGATACGTCTTTTAGCCTGTGTAGCCAAAGTTTTACAGTTTCCTCCTTGAGTTGCCTTTTCTCTGCATCAATAAGCACAGCTTGAATAGACTGGAGATTGTTGGTAAGCATTTTGACCTCTTGCTCGGCACCAAAAACAAGCTTCACCTTTTGCTCTACCTCGCTGGAAATGACTGAAGTCAGGAGGTCTAATAGTTTGGAAACAAGTACATCAGCCACAGCCATATTCAAAGGTTGATTAAAATTATAAGAAGTGATGAGAATAGGAAAGGTGAGACTGAAATGTAAATGGTGTTTTGGAATGAAAAGTATATCAAAGAGGTGCTTTATGTTATGATAATCATTCGATCACTTCCCTTGGAAATTTATAATAATGCAGCAAAACTAAGAAATGTTGTCATTGTTTTTACTATGTCAACTTGCTCAAATTTTTGAAGCTGTCTGCCCGTGAAAGAGCTTAGAAAGAGGGTGGAAGAAACTGGGCAATGTTAACAACTGCTATACGTATATATAGAAAAGTACACACTCTTAAAATATATATATATATATATATATATATATATATATATATATATATATATATATATATATCTATACATATATTCTTATTGTCATATTCGACTAATCTAATGACAATGCGAATTTGATTTTTCTTTTTTTCATTAATGTGGTCTACCCAACAAAAATATCACTTAAACACCTCATCTGAAATTTTATTATTAGAATAAATTTTAATAAATAGTAAAATTTAGGTATATAAGGTTTTTTTTATCACAAACTTTAGGTCAATTATCAAATTTAACCTCACCTTTAAAATATATCATTTTGGTCCAAGCATCTTTATCAAGGTTTTGTATCAATTTTAGTCAACTTGAAAATTATGTGTGTCATTGGTGACATGTCATGTATAATTGATGAGTTATTCAACTTTTTTTAGAAACAACTTTTAAAAAATTATCTTTTTAGTGATAACTTTCAAAAAAATTATCAATTTTAGTCTTAACTTTTAAAATTTTATCATTTTTGGTCTAGGTGGCAAGTAGGGGCACGCAGCTCTTGCATATGTGACACATGAAATTTCCAAGTTAGCTAAACTTGATACAAGTCATAAAGATACTGGAACAAAATGATACATTTTAAATGTTAGGCTTAATTTGACATTCGACCTAAAGTTGAGGCTAAAAGAACCAGTACGCCTAAAATTTATAGTGAATCATAGAATAAACTAGTATATAGTTTGATTTGAATTTAAAAAAATATATACAGTAAAACCTCCATACAGTCATATTGTTGGCATCCTACAAATTTTATTACTATAAAAAGAATATAATTTAATAGAGTTTTGGTTAAAAAATTATTTCATATTTGTATATTACTTCTTATGATAACTTATAAGAAAAAAAATAATATTTTAAACTAATTTACTTTTAAAATATCTCCTACTCAAAAAAAACTTTTAAAATATCTAAAATTATGATATATAATAAAAAAATATTTTTACATCTATGAAATGGTAATATAATTTTTTATATATATAATTTGGTAAGGGCGGGTCTCGAACTTGAGACATCTTTATCCACATGCGTAGTACCAATCCATATTGTAATATGGTTATTTAAAAGGTTAATTTAAAATTCAGAACCTTTTACTTTTAGAAGTTAGAAATATTGTAGTTACAACAAAACGATCATTCATGTTAACAAACTATTCACACTCAAAAATTTGAGGATATTTTAACTACTATAAAAAAATTATTGTACTAAATAAATTTATATAAATATTTTATTCTATATAAAAATGTGTGTGTGTATAATATTTCTTTTATGGAGGTACTTTTTTTTATCGAAATAGAACTTGAAAATTTTATAACTTATTACAATATGAAGGTTATTCCTATTTACAAATGGCCCAAATTAGGACCGGGATAATTTATTCTTAAATAGAGTTTACTACTATATAGAGTATTCCTATAAAGAGGTTTTATTGTATAAGAATAAGAAACATATTAGTTATTTGTATAAGATTTAGTTTTTTTTTTATAATTTAACAATCTAATTAATGTACCGAAATTAATTATGAAAAGAATTCGAAAAAATAATGTTCAACTGTTTAAATTTGAAAATAAAAGTTGATTTTTTTAGTGGAATAAAAGTTGATTTTTTTTTATAATTTGATAAGGGTGGGTCTTGAATTTGAGACCTTTACCCCTACTCACATGAATAGTACCAATCCACCCAAGATAGATTGGTAAATAAAAGTTGATTAGAAAGAACAAAATTAACTAATATATTAATAAAACACTTAAAAGTAGGAGACTTAAAATTTAACGTGTATGATTTTTGACATAGTAAAAAGATGACAAAAAAATTATTGTGATTTTAGGAGACTTAGAATTTAACGTGTATGCTTTTTGACATGTTAAGAAGATGACATATAAAAATTATTGTGATTTTTTTGTTTTTTTTTTCTTAAAGTTTGTAAACTATTAATATATACATATTAATGGTTCATGCCCTGTCATTTTCCTAACTCTTAACCTATTATATTCCTAGCTAACATTTTTTTAATATTGTTCTCTAAATTTTTTGACTTATCACATTTAAAACTTCCTTTGTCTATATTAATGGTTCTTAACCTAGCTACCATATTCCTAAGTTCTAATTTTATTTTTTACCTTCTTATAAATTGAAGCTTTCTAAAACTTCAAACATTTGATTTGTTTGACATTTTTTTGCATATTTTCTTTCTGATTAAAGTATTTTTGAAACATTTCTTTACAGATAAAAAAACACAAGTTTCTACTATTGTCTTTCTCGTCATTAAAACTTATTTTTATTTCAAAATTGATTTGATTAATAATTACTATATCATTACTATGGTGTTCTTAATTATAATTTGCTATAATGTTTTTACTTTATATATATCCATTCCCCACAAACTTACATAAGAGGAAGAAGTTCTCAAAAAGATCAATCTTTGACCTCTACTCAACAAAAATCCATCATTTAACTCAATTCCATAAGCTTTTCTCAAGAAATTTGTACAATTAGAAGACAATCAACTATTCACATATACATATGAGACCAATTTTATTTTTCATTAACAATAAAACATGTGAAGGACTACACACGTATGGGACAATCTTCACAGCAAGCACTTCCAAACCTCAATCAATTTAAAATTATGGTATAATATTGCTTTTTCCCTACCAACGTAGAACTTTATCAGTGTTTTTACAAGGTATTCAAAATTTGCAACAAACAATCGATTATAAATATATAAAAGTTATGCAAATGTTTTGCCACATAGGATTCATGGATAATGTGGAATAGTTCTTTTTTTCCTTTATTTTATAATATTTATTTTATTAATTATGCTTTTTATAATTTTTATTAATTATGTTTTTATTTTAGCATTTAATAATCATTAAATTGAAGAGTTCTATTATTTAATATATGAAATAATTATAGAAATTTAAAAGTTTTAGTTTTAATATTTATGAGTTATAAATTTTAAGGGTTCTAAATTTAATATTTAATCAAATTTCAAAAGTTATAGAATTTTAAAATTTAAATTTTAATTATTTTCAAAGAATATAAAATTTGAAAGTTATAAATTTAATAATAAATTAATTTCTAAAGGTTATAGTATAATTTTAAAAGCTATATTTACCAAGTTATGATTCTAATAGTATTGTTAACGAACATTATTTATAACAAAAAATTTGTATTTTAAGTTTTTATTATCATTTCCATCACAATCTAAAAGTAGAAGAAAACGCATTCACCAATCGGGTGTGGTTCAAGTGGTAAAATACTTGGACTTGCTGGCTTTAAGCCTGGAGGTCTAGAGTTCATTTTTTGGGGCCGCATGGGGAAAGTGTGCTTTCAAAATAAAACTCACTCGACCCGGGATTAATCGAGGCTCCGGATATCTGAGTAGTAAAAACTATATATATAGGCGCACACACACATATATAAGAAAACGCATTCATCAAGAAAATAGAGAATATAAAACTAGGTAAGAGACTGATCACCTATACTTTATATTTAATTTTTATTTGTAATCGTAAATATTATGTATATTTTTATATTTATACTATATTTTCGATATAATATATTTCAACTAATGGTGAAATTTTATCATTAATCTATATTTAAAAAAAGAAATCAGAATGAAAATTTTTTAAAAAGAAAGATTTAGTAAAATTTTTTTTTTTTGCTCAATAGGTAATTTTATTATCCAAAGGTGTGGAAAAAAAAACGCTCAAAGTGTTTTCACCAAAAGGCTACAACACCGAGTTAACAAACTAAGACTAATCAAAAAGAAAAAAGAGTCAAAACTACAGTAAACATCATTACCTAAGTATGGAAACTCCCTATGCTTTAGCTTAGGGCTGTTCATAATCCACCCAACCCGCAATTCGATCAAACCGTGGTTTATTAAGGTTGGTGGGTTGGGTTGGTTTCTAGTTTTTTCAAACCGCCATTTATGGGTTGGATATGGATATTGAGATGTCGATCCGCAATCCGATCCAACCCACCATATATATATATATATATATATATATATATAATAATAATAATAATAATAATAATAAACATAATACCATTTAATTAAAGAAATAATAAATAATTTTTTTCACATTTATCTTTACAAGTCAATTACCCAACCCAATACTATAATTCTTAAAAGTTAAAAGTTATGCCCAATTGCCCAACCCATACCCATCACTTCTAATCCAATTACCTAACCCAAAACATAGCTATTTTTGAATGGAAAATTCTTGCCTGAATATCAAGTATGTGTGTCCTATTTTTCAGATTCAAACAAATATTTGAATAATTAAAAATAAATATTCAAATTCTTTTTTTAAGGAAATATAAATATTCAAGCTCAAATAAATTATTTTAATAGAAACCGTGAAACCCCCCAATCCAACCCGCTATCAGTGGGTTGAGTTGGGTGGTTTTATCTATATCCGTGGGTTGGGTTGGTTTGGAAAAATTATAACCCGTAAGTAGTGGGTTGGATTGAATATTAGGAGTAATTCACACCAACTCGAACCGCGAACACCCCTACTTCAGCTTATAAACATAAACAGCATCAATGACGCATTTTCTAATAATACAATATATCAAAGTTAGGAAAATTATTGTTGAAGACCCTTTCATTCCTAGATTTAGTAAAAGTTTACACTAGAATTGATAAGAATAATTTTTCAAGTATTGTTCAAGTAGTTTTTTATAATAAAGAAAAATATGTATTCATAATTTTATTATCTTTTTATTATAAAAAATACTTTTGTTAAAAAATTTAAATACATACATACATATATATATATATATATATATATATATATTAAAAATAGGTAAGAGACTAATCATAATCCATAATTCTCTCAATGTTTTTCAATTTTTTTTAAGTTTTAGTTATAAACACTTATACCTTTTTGTAATTATACTAAATTTCAAGCGCACTATTCACAAAATTTTACCATTTACTCATAAATTTATGAAATTCATTTTAAAACTGAAAGGAAAAAAAGTAGCATGTTGTGAACAATCTTCAAAAATTATTATGTAATTTTAATAATCATAAGCTAGGTATATATGTGTGTGTGTGTGTAAATATATCCATGTGTGTTTATAGAATTCATGAGTTTGAATCTAAAATTGTGTTTTAATATATAATCCTAATGATACATTAAAAAAATCACAATTCTCTTATAAATAAAACATATTATAAGTTTCATCGATTTATATATATATATATATATATATATATATATATATATATATATATATATAAGACTTATATCATGATAAAAAAATTCTCAAATTAATTACAAATATAAAATACATTACAAATAAAAAATATATTTACTAACAAATCGTGCATCGTGCGGGCATAACTCTAGTTATTTTTTATAAATGAAGAAAACTTTATTAAAATCTACAATGAAGTGGATTAGGAAAATGCTCCATAACTCAAAGTATTTTCGAAGACTAAAGAGTACGACACAAAGTAGGAGCTACAATAGTTTCAATTAATAAAATTATCCATACATTTGAAGAAATCTAACCCTGAGTAAGGAAAAGTTTTAACACTTAACTAAAAATAAAAACTAGCTCTTAGTGCAAAACAAAAAATTAAAGAATCGCGATCTATTGCATTGTCTTGGAAAATTCCCATATTCCTTATCTTCCATAAATCCCAAGCAATCAAATAACTAAAAACCATCCAAAAACCAACAAATTTTCTTTGCCTAGCCAATGACCTCCATTGAATGAAAAGATGATCAATAGAGTAAGGGCAGACCCAAGAAAGATGTCATCTCCTCAAGATGAGGTTTCCAAAGCTTATACGCATGCATTCAGTGCAATAGAATGTGGCTTGCATCTTCATGCAGCAGGCAGATGGAACAAAGTGCATAGTTAGGTTGTATAATACCTCCACTAAGCAAAAATGACAAAGAAGGAATTATGTTTTGGACAGTTTTCCAAAGGAGGAATTAATGCAACTCTAGGAGGTACCGATGAGCGCCAAAATTGTTTCCAATTTGTTAAAGTCATTATTCAGTTCCTATTTGCCTTGATAAGATCGACAAAAGAGGAAGGAGAATAGCCATCATTCCTGCTAAGTCAAAGAAACACATCAAGATAGTTGTTAGGAACAAAAGAATTAATACACCATAACATTATGTCCAAATCTTCTTGCTCCGACACCATTAACCTTCTATACCACTTTAAATCCCATCCATCTGTAACAATCGAACTGTATAAGTGTTGAACCAAGATCATTTATTGTCTGGAAAACTTGTAAAGAGTAGGAAACAAATCCATTAGACTAGAGTCAGATGCCTAAAGGTCATGCCAAAAGAGAAAAATACTTCCATTTCCAACTTTAATGGATAATTTAGAGAAAAAGAGTTCTTGCTTTGATCAATCAAGGTTCATTTACGAATAACTCTCCATACATGTGAAATATCTTTATTTGTGGACATTTCTAATTAATTCCATCTGATTATGAAAATTTGAACAACTTTTCACTAGTTGAACCCCTAAAGAATTAGGGTCATAAGTAATAAACTTCCAAAGCCATTTAATGAGCTGGTAATGGTGTCTAACCAACAAAGGAGTCATACCCAATCCACCATATACAAAATCACAACAAACAGAGTCCCAACTAATTGGACAAATTCCATTGTGAAATGCATTCCCATTCCATAAAAAGTTACTCATTAAACGCTCTAAGATAATAGAAATTTCCTTCGGCATAAGAAATATAGACATGTACTAGATGGGGAGACTAGCAAGTACCAATTTGATGAGCAAAGGTCTCCTAATCGGAGATAGATGATTGCCCTTCCAACTAAACGAGCTTTAAATCTTCCCACCATGGGATTCCAATCTTTTACCTACAATGCCTTGGAAGACAAAGGAAGGCCTAGGTACAAAGAAGGTAAATTTTGAATCTTACAACTGAGCAAGTGTGCCACATTCCTCATCCAATAATCATCAATATTAATTCCCACAATAGAACTTTTGTGGTAATTAATTTTGAGACTTGAAATAAGCTCAAAACAAATCAAAATGCGATGAAGGTTCTTATTTTTTTTTCAATATCAAACGGTAAGAAATGAAGAGTTCATCTGCGAATTGCAAAAGGCTAAGAGGATTCTCCCTACCCTCAATAGAGATGCCATTAATAAGATTGAGTTGAATGGCTTTATCAAACATGTATCTCAACCCTTCCATAACTACCACAAAAAGAAAAGGAGAAAGAGGATCTCCCTGGTGGACACCACACTCTATATTAAATTTATCTGAAGGGTTTTCATTAATTAAAACCAAAATAGAGGAGGTGTTGATATAAGTTTTAATCCATTCAATCTATTTCTCCTCAAACCCCATACTACTCATAATATAGAAATGATAAACACATGAAATACTATCAAATGTCTTCCTAAAATCAAGCTTCAAACAAAACAACTTTCTTCTCCTAACTTTAGTTGAATGGAGAAACTCATTAGCCATCATGGAACATTCTAAAATGCTTCTTCCATTGACAAAAGTGAATTGATTATCTGAAATAACATTAGGAAGAAAACAAGATAAACGAAAAAAAGGGCTTTGGCCAGTATCTTGTAGACTCCATTAATGAGACTGATAGGCTGAAAATCCTTAAAAGTTGAAGCTCCAATGATTTTCAATAAAGCACAAGGAAAGCTAAATAAAGATCTCTGGGAAGCTTATTGAAACAATGAAAATCATGAAAAAAATTAAATGATGTCATGCTTAAGGATATGCCAAGGTTTTCTATTGAAAAAGCTATTAAAACCACCTGGCCCCGGAGCTTTATTATCCCCACAACTATTTTCAAAGCATTCCAAGCTTCTTTATCTATGAAGCTAGAAATAAGCAACTGATTTTGAATGTCATCAATCTTATTGAAAGACAAAGAAGAAAGGTTGAAATGGACCCTATATTTACACTTAAAGAGATCGACAAAGTATGAAACAACTTGCTTCTTGATCCCATTCAGATCGAAGTAAGAAGTATGATCAACATTAATAGTGGAAATGGAATTATGATGATACCTCATAGAAGTAATGGCGTGGAAAAATTTAGTGTTTTTTTCGCCATTGAGAGTCCAATTAATCCTAGACTTCTGGGCTGAGAGAGACTCCGGATGCTTGGAGTAATTCAAAAAAACAGATTTACTAGAAGATAGGAGAGCAAGCTCTTAAATTGTGAGCTCTCTAGAGTCTGAGATGGCCTCTAAAGTAGTAATGGAGTCATGAGCACCTAAACTCTTAAGATTAATGTCACAAAAAATATTAGTATTCCACCATTTAATTTGATTACTAAGCTCTCTAATCTTATCCACTGACCTGAGCAATTTACAAGACTTTGAATTCCAAGTGTCACAAATAAATTTCTCAAAGCATTTGTGCTCCACCAGGCATTCACATAGTTGAAAAGACAAGGACCCCAATTAATCATGGAAGTTGAAAAGAAAAGAAGGGGCACATGATCAAAGTGCACACTTGCCAAAGCTTTAAGAGAGATGGGCCAAATAGAAGCGAAATTGGTAGAAATAAAGCAACGATCAATTTTTGACTTTGAGAATTTGTTTTACCAAGTGAAAAAGTGACCATGTGGAGAACATCAAAAAGTGAAGAGGGGTTTATAAAGTCTCTGAAATATACCATAGAACCCGAATAAGTAGAACTACCTAGCCTCTAGGGTGAATAATCTTATTAAAGTCCATGCAAAGAATAACAAGACCAAATAAAGATAATAGAGGTTTTAATTCTTCCCAAAAGAGCTCGTAGTCTAGAGTAAAATTTCTAGCATATATCAAAATAAATTTGACTGAAACTTCAATCCAACAAAAATCAATGCAAATACAAGACAAATATATAGAGATATTTGAAATTTTAGGATTTTTGGAAGAAAATAAAAGGCGTCGATGGTTTTTCCACCCCATGGCTTTCCAAGTAAGGAAAATAAAAGAATTATTACAGATGACTAACAAGCCACTATAAGCACCATCTGATGGGGCAAAACAAAAATTAAAATAAATTAAAGGCCAAAGCTTATGGACTAAAAAGTCATCAAGAGAGCCAAGCTTTATTTCCACATGACCCATAATAGCTAAAGTAAACTTGTTAACAAAAGATTTAATACAACGTTGCTTAGCGGGATAAGAAAGACCACCCCTACAATTCCTGGAAATAAAATTAAAGATGTCCAACATAAAAAGAAAGATGATACCTCGAAAGGAGTGGGCAACTTAAGAACTTGGGGACAAGTTCCCATTAACAATCTGAGAGATCATTAACGGTGGGTACTTTATTAGCCTTTTAGAATAGACCTAGAGCTGTCCCGACCTCCTAAATTTTATGCAATTCATCCTTTTAATTAGGACAATTTTTTGGAACTAAAAAGTGCAATTCCGGATGTCAAAATCCGATAAAGAGGATACATGAGTATTTGGTTGAAAGCTACCCAAACAAATGCTCTCACTATTCGTAATTCTTTTGATTTTTTTTCTGTTAAGTAGTGATTAATTAGAGATCACCATAAGGACCTAAACCCGTGCCAATTAATCGTTTCCACCCATCCAAAAATACTACAGCTTCTTCAATAAATCTTGAACCTGGATTGCAATTCACAACCTGATTACCTAAGGAGATAAGAAAGGTTAGCTTCTCCGAAACTGAATCAACATTGAAATCTTGTCATTAAGCGAATCCTGATAAGAAGAAGTCTCAGTGGTTGATGAATCATAATCTTCAATATCCAACATTATAGGAAGAGGTGTCTCAAAAACCTATAAAACCGAATCCTGACCCTAAAAAGATATATCCAAGGTATTATTAATACTGGTTTGTTATGTGGAGATGGCAATGGACCCTCTGTTTAGCCTCTCCCTTTTTGATACATACGGATGAACCATAATTGATTCCCTAAACTGGTTCCAATGAATTCGAATAAGTTGTTAGACCAAGCCATTAAAGGTACACCTTTAATATTTAACTAAATAAATCTTTCCTTTAGTTTGGAGAACAATTTTGGGTATTGTGGAGACTCCATAAAATCTGCCACATCTTTACTAGAATTAATGGTAAAAATAATCTTTATCAACATTGGAGAAGAAAGATAGAAGAATAAAATTCCCCCTAGGACGTTAATTCCATGCACTTTCATATTATTTTTGCATCTAAACCACATTCTGAATTCTCCTCATCAAAGAGATGACAATAGATTTGGATAACCAATCCACATTAAAAAAGCCACTAGGAATAAAAGCTTGCATCTTGGGAAACCACCTGGGAGTAACTTCGATTATCTCTTAGGGTAGAAGTAGAAGTTTGTGTCTTTGGAGTCTTACAAACACTAATCGACTTTGGAGTATTTTTATGAGTTTGATCCAAACGATTAGGAAACTTAGAAAAGTAAACCCTAAGCTTAAAACATATATAGACATCATGTTGATATACTTCATAATAACGTTAGGGTTCAAGTGTTTACGTGGGTGAAACCAAAATAGCAGTTTTTGGTGTTTCTCTTCCTAGCAAATGAGACAAATCCCCTTATGCCATAAACGTTGAATTTCTTTCTGATTGCTACATAATCTCAGCTATGAGGGAAGTTCTCAAAATATATCACTAGTTGAGAAAGGTTAATGGGGTTACGATTTGAGTTTAGCATTTTTGAAGGTTTTTGTTCGTGTTTATTTTTGATGGTGTTTGACGGTGGATGACCATCAGATGCATGGCTAGAGTAGTTTGAATTTTGAATTTTAGGGTTAGCTTTGTAGGGGTTACAAGGTTACATAATGTATATTTAATTCTCCAGAATTGAAAGCATACCGCTAGGATTAATAAAATGTCATCCTTTACCATTAAAAATAGTCATTAACTAGCATTATGCCAGCGCGATGCGTGGATTATAATTTTTTATATGCATGATTTTTGAATAATTTTGAATATTTTCTTATATGCATATGTTATTGGCGAATAAGTAAATTATTTCTTTTTTGATAAAGAATAATAATAATAATCGAAACCTAATTATTATTCTTTGATAATTCAAACCTGATTATATAAATGGTTAAGAAAACTGATTTTTTTTCATTTTTTATACTATTGAGCTAAAAGCGTTATGGAAAACCTTAAATTTTAAATAAAATTTAGGCTTACGTTGAGTTTTTTTTATTGGATTTAGGCTTAAATTTAGTGTTTTTACTAAAAGTAATTTTCATTATGGGCATTTAATTAGAATTAATTATGGGCATTTAATATAAGCAGTTACTAAAACTTAAGCTTAATGAGGTTCTTAACTTCTTTTTTTTGTCTTGAAATTCACAGTATGATCAAGTGTTTTAATTAGTTCAATAAAACTTGGATGCAATTCACTAATCCTTTGCAAAACTCCACTATTATGTTGAATAACAATATCATGATGTTCATTGTCAGGATCAAAATCTCCTACTATTAGTACAGCGACTTCAGACAGAAAGGTAAGTTATATTGACGCCTATCACGTTGTCTTTTACAAATCAATTTCAGCTTCAAATCTGACACATTAGAAGTCTGTAACATATCTCTTGCAAAACAGAAAGATTGGACTAGGACATTATTATCATTTAACATTGTAAGTAATCTTTTAATTATTTTCACATCAAGACTACTCAATTTCTTATTAGAGCTCATAGCTTCAACCCTATTGTGAATTTCATTATCCGTGTCATAAATATAGAGTTACGAAAATTTAGGCTTGCAATCAGGTTGTGGCAATAATGACCCAATAAGATGATAGTTTTGCCCATGTAGTAGAAAGCAATATGGACCACGTCTAATGTTAATGGTACTATCAACATGTCCTCCCATAGAAGTAAAGCTGAACATAGAATTGTAACCTCTAATATCTTCTCGAAACATCTTTGATACTTTCCCACCATGGTAGTACATGAGCTTCTTAAGAAATTCAGGACCATGTTTTAGCAATTGTAGTTGGACTTTCCCATTCATTCAACACAAAGAAAATTTTGGGTTTGAGGTTTCTTTAGTCTTTTGATTACTTGCTTCATACCAAGGGATTGCCTTACAAAAATCACATACTCAACATGACTTTTCAAATGTCCAACCCTTATGCTCATGACCTATAAAGAAAATAATGTATATAATGTATTTCCATTAATTATGGAGAAAATAAAATTATATGCTCAATTAAATAAGAAAAAATTTAGGCTGACAATATTTTTCAAAAAAGAATAAAAATAATCTTATAACAAAAAACTAAATTACCATTCGTTTCATTTCTCAAATTAACACCATAACGTTAATGTTTTGCCTTTTTAAATCTAATGCAATTCGTCATCTCAATCTTATTTGTTTAGAGGCTAAAATTTTTGAAAGTCGTTCATCATATCTAGGGGAAAAAAACATAAACAATTATGCAAATGTAAAACATCAAAAAATAATAATATAATTGGTTGATATAAAATTATATAATATTCAACTCACGTAGTCTTTTAGTCGAATTGTGGAATTTTCCCCTCTTCAAATCTAATGTCATTCTCCGTTGGAGTCTAACCTTTTTATAAGTTAGGATTTGAGAAGCTCCTTTATGATCTAAACACAAAAATGAAAAAAATAGAATGAAAAACACATTTTTATATGAGGTATAGTAACTAAATAAATTGGAAAAAAAATTCGAGAGATTCACCTTGTGAGAATTCACCATCTTCCATGTGATTGAGATTTTCAATTCTTAATGAAGATGATGACGACTCAAATTTACGTTTCACATCTAAACAAATATTTCAAAGTCTTTCAAATGGAGAAGAAAACTTGCAGAGGAAAAATAGTGAAGCAAACCAAAAGAACAAACCTTCATAAACTCTCAATTTATGAGAATGAAATTATCAACAGGTTCATTAATGCCTTGGAATATCAAAAAACAAATAACAAAAAAAATGTAAGAAATATGGAAGATCATAATATTTAAAGGATAATAATAAATTTTAAAAGGTTATGACTACCAAAAGACAAATTTAATTAAATATTTACAACATTATTAACAAATAATAAATACAACACGTTTCAAATTCTATAACTATTAAAAATTAACAATTAATAATACATGAAAGGAATATCAAAAGACAAATAACAAAAAAACATAAGAAATATGAAATGTCATAATATTTAAATGATAATAATAAATTTTAAAAGGTTATGAATACCAAAAGATAAAACTAATTAAATATTTACAACTTTATTAACAAATAATAAATACAAAACCTTTCAAATTCTATAACTATTAAAAATTAACAATTAATAATACATGAAAATTTAATAACAAAAATATTTAATACAAAAAAATAAAAAAAAACACATGCCATATCATCCTAGAATCCTAGGTGGCAAACAAAATTTCCTTACAATTTAGTTATTTATATAGATATTGATGTCAAAAAAATCATTCAAAGGAATCAAATACCATAAAATTAAAATGTTATTCTCTCCATTTTTAAACAATCGGACGGTTTTTAAGTTTTTTTTCTTATTATAAATTATAAATAATTATTTTATTGAATATAAACACCTATCTGTTATTCAGATAGTTTAAATTTCATATAAATTTTTATTAATTGTAATACTGAAGTTACTTTAAATACTAATTTCAATAAATTAGTTTATCAAATAAAGATTATTATGTTTTTTTTTTGCTAGGTGTTGTCGTTAGTAGTATCCCAGACCTCATTTTACGGTTGCCCAGACTAATCCACTACGAGGGAGCAGACGCCAGCTGAAGGCCCGTTAGGAACCCACAAAACCCTTCTCCCAAATGAGCCGCTCTCACGAGTCGAACCCATAACCTGCCGTGACTCAGTGGTTCACGCTTTACGTGATTGACCAACTGAGCTGCACCTCTTTGGTAGATTATTGTGTTTTTAATAAATTAATTCGTTTTGTTTGATTAAATTAATTTTTTTACTGCTCATGTTTGTCCAAAATAATCAATTTTTTAAAAGGTTTAACTTTTTTATGTTTATATTGTAATAATT
>CANYLF010469932.1:0-11193 GCA_948193215.1 Bocquillonia castaneifolia | reverse complement strand
TTACTGGCATAATATGCATTTTTATATTAATTTATCAAAGTATATAAATATACTCAGCATAGCAAACAAATATTCAACACAACATATTAAGTGTAACATTTTTAATAATTATATCACAGTATAACCATTACACTATTATTATCAAAATCAAGTAAAATATCAACAACATACATACATACATACATACATACATACATACATACATACATACATACATACATAATTCACAAATAATCTCAAATTCAACTAATTTCAAAATTTCCACCAGACAAACAATTCCAATTCACAAGCATGTTTCCATCATTTTATAATCCCACTCAATTCAAAATTTTTCTATTCTTAATCAATCCAAATCTCATCCAAAACACGGTCGTCTCGATTATCTCAACTTCTCACCAAATCACCGATTCAAGAATTCAACAATTTATCTCACAATTTCTTTTTCATTAATTAGAACACAACCAAGTCACATCACAACACATCATGATTAATTTTTATAATTAGTTAAATTATCTAAAAGAAAGGTTAAAGAAAAGGTAACCCGATAACATCTTTGCCATTTGGAACAACCTTTTGTTGCCCAATCATAAATCATTCATTTCCCCCTCTTCACTTTTCTAGGGGTAATCATAAATCAATTCAATCTCATATTTTGTGTTACCAATTTTTAACCAATCATTTAGAGAATCAAACTCATTACCAAACTAAATACAAATAAACCAACCAAACAACAATTTCATCTCATAATATCAATACCACATCATAATGACAAGTCAACCATTTACACAATAATTACCAAAAATACACAAACTCAATCACAAGACTGGGTGGATGACTCATCCTCACCAAATTCTCACTAAATCATTTTCTCATTCTTTCACAAATATGAATAGGTGGCCACCGATGAGACTATCCCACTGGCTCAATCTTTCCATCCCTCGACAGGCAGTTATCCCACCGGCTCATCTTACCCGAATCACACACCCCATTTTTGCCTGAGTCAATCCAAACCCATTTCAATATGGCACTACAGCAATACTCATTACAACCAATTCATAAACTCAATTCAATCAATATCACATCAATTCACCATCCAAATAAAATCAACTTCCAAATATTAAATCATTCCACCAAAAGCATATTAACTTAAAGAACATAAAATTTTTTTATCCAATTCACAATTTACAAGTCAACCAATTCCACATCAATCCACAATTCATAATTCAACTAATTAAATTATCCATTTACTAATACCAAATTAACCTATAAAAAATATAGCAAATGAGCACACATATAAATTTTTCATTTAATATACACAAATTTAATTAATTAATTAATTACTCACTTAATATACCATAATAATTAAATTCACCTATTATTTTTATTATATATATATATCACATAACAAATTCATATAAACATTCAACATGCAAAACTCAATAATCCAGGGGTACAACCGGGGTACCCTCACACTCACAAAATAACTTATTGCTCACCTGACTAGCGATTGTATTCTATACCTCCAATCCTGATGCTCTTTATCCAAAACCTATATGAATTAATGTTAAATATAATTTTTACTAATTTTTGGGACACAGTTATTATTCAAATTATTTATTTAAAAACACCGCTAAAATTATATAAAAAGGTTTTTAAAGATTACTGGAAAATAATTTGTAAAAACTTCATTTGCACATTTGAAATCAGCACGAAAATTGAGTCCAATAACATATCTGGTCAAATGAACAGCACCGTATATGTGAACATTACCGTATATGAACAGTAACTACTATAGTAAGCACGACAATTGAGTCCAATAACATATCTAGTCAAATGAACAGCATTGTATATGTGAACAGTAACTGCTACAGTAACCCCCCCTATATGAATAGTACCATGGGTCCACAGCTAGGGTCCACGTGGGCCCGCCAAGTCATCGGTACAAGTGGTGTCAGAATTAAATTCTGAAAACACCATCAGACTCTTCTCAAGCTCTAGATTACAGATATATAATCAGTTTTATAAAATAACAAATGGATTTAACAAAAAATGAGAAAATCTATTTAGAATATTCTTACCTCATATCAGTCAATTCTACCCGGTAAAACCCTATCAAGATACATCTTAAAAAATGAAGGTTGAGAGGCCACGAATCCATAGAAACCAGAATCAGTTGATTTTAACTCTATATGTGAAAGTTATGAGAGTTAGAAATTTGAGAGTGTGTATATATATATATATATATATATATATATATATGGTTTTCTTGATAAATGTATTTAGATTGAGTTTATTTAGATATATATTAAAAATTTAGAAATTAAAAAATATTTTTAATTAAAATTCAATATTTTCAAATGTTAAAGGGCATATTTGGACCTTATAAGAAACAATAATGTTATATTTAAGTCAAAAAAACTTTAATGGTATAGATGTTCCCAAAATTAAATATTGGGGTCATTTTTGTACCTCGACTAAAGTTAAAGGTCCTTTTTGGACAAAAAAAACAATGAGGGTTTATATGTACCTTGAAGCATAGTTCAAGGGTGTATTTGTAACTTTGGCCAAGAAAATTTTCTAAGATAATATATACAATCTACATTTAGATTTTTGAGATTATATTCATTTACATTTGACTTTTCAATTAGATTAAGCAATAAGGTTTATGGTCGCCAAATTGATGGTTAAACATAAAATATTTAACACACAAATGATCATGAAAGTAAAAATAAGTTAGAAGTTTATAGGAATAAAAATTGATATGACATGATATAGTTCAAGCTGATGTCTAATTAACTTCGAGTTTTACTAATCTTTTTATCTACTTTTCTTTTAAAAAAATTCTTCATTTTTTTTGGTTATAGTCAGTTTTTTTTAAATTGATGATGAGTCATTTTACAATCTAGTTTATTTCATTTATTACCACAAATTGAACATTTTATCCATTAATATATGTTTGATCTTTCTTTTTTTTTTCTCTTCTGATTTTTTTATTTTTTTAGAGAGCTTAATCTAATTTATTAATTGAAAATCATTATTATTACACTATAGTATTAAGATGTCGACAATCATATTTTTAAAATTGAATCATTATGTCATTAATAGTAAAGTTGATCCATATTTATTGATATTTTGAAGTATGGAAGTATTTTCTAATTTTTCTTAATCAAACTTTGTTGATAAAAAATTGATATGATATACAAGTAACCCCCTAAATTATATTATATATGAATTCGACATGATTTGGAGATTAATGCAAAAGTTGGTGGGTTGATACTTGATCCCACTGGTTTTGTATGAATCCTTCAAATCATGTAATTTTTTTTCCCAAAACGTGACACAAATAAAGACTAAACCAAATCTCCAAGAATCTTTATACGATCAAACTACAAACAGAAAAATAAAAAAAATTTACCACAACAAGGATGACTATATGAATGCTTTATATTTTATAGCGGGACCATGCAAAGAAATTTGTGAGTCACAAGGTTATATTTAAAAAAAAAAAAAAAGTTGATATGATCAAAAAGTTATTTATTCAAAAACTTAATACTCTATTTTTATATGCTCCAACAAATTTATTTTCCTGAAAGTATTCTCCATGAGATTTGATTCATGATTATTGATTGATAAAGAAGAATAGAAATTGTTAGGGTGGGTAAAAAACTGGTGAAACTGATTAACCGAATCAAAACTGAAAAACTGAACCTCATTTTATAGTTAACCGATCCATCAGTTTAGTTTAAGTTCAAGTTATTCATATCTTATAGTTAATAGTTTAGATTTAGAGTTGAGGGATTGAAAAAATCGGTGGTTAATGATTAACCTGTTCATATATATAATATATTTTATAATTATAAATTATAAATATTCACATATATAATATAATACAATTAATTTCTTGAAAAGAAAATCTAGCATTTATTATGTATATTTTATATTTTTTTCAAATTTTTGTTATATGTGTACTTTCTTTTTATGTGTTTTATGGTTACATACTCTTATATTTATGGTTAAAAAATAAAAAAAATGGCTAACCATTAATTTTTTTAGGGGAATGTCAAATAGTTAGAAACCGAAAACCAAAAAACAAAATCATATTTTATGATTAACCGTTTTAAAATTTTAGATTTAAATTTACAATATTAAAAGTCGATTGTTATGGACTGATTTACAAATAAAAGTCATGAACCAGTTAAATCGGTCCATGCCCAGCCCTAGAAATTGCAATGTAGTCCAAGTATATTACGTTCATTAATAAGGAGATCGACACTACTTATATATTGGAACATAATGTATATCATTCATTCAACTCTGAAATTAATGTAAAAATTTATGAATATAATCAATCATCTAATTATTGGCGCAAAAAATTTAGTACTATTTAAAGTAGTTAATCATCTCGGAAAGAGAGACATATATGGATTAGTAAAATGAAGTACTTCAACTTGACAGGGAAATTATACTCATAGTTAAATATAGAATTTTAGGTATGGTTATTCCCACTTCATTATTTATAAATTCATGTATTTTTTTTATAAAACTCATAGAGTATATTCAAGGGTAATGGAGTATGAATAACCGCTCTCTATATTTTTATAAAACTCATGGATAGAGTGTATTTTATATGTTCATTTAGAATTTCAGTTTACGAAATATTTAAAATTAATTTATCATATGTAAACCAAAATCCAATTAAAACCGATTGAATTTCTAAATTGCTAGAACTTTTAAATGAATTTCTAAATTGTAAAGTATTACTATCATGATAAAAATGCCTTAAAATTTTAGATTTGTTATCTTCCTTCTTGTGCTTTCTCTTTCTAATTCTCCATTTCACCTTTCTTTTTTTAAAAAAAAAAAATTTCTCTCATATTCGTTTGCTCTATTTGGATCAAATATGAAATAGAATGGTCTACAATCTTCTAGAGCAACAATGCTCTAGGACATCATAACCTTTGAATTCTTATCAAGTTAATCTTAGCCATTAAATAATAAAAATGTTAAAAACTATATTTTTTGAGATTCATATCATCAATGTTATTTCTACTTTATGCCATGCTCTAGTAGTACTACACTCAAGTCCAAGCCATATGAAATGCACGAAATTTTATAAATATACTTTACACTTATTTAAAATTATACCAATTACAGTTATAAATGAAGAATCTATTTGTAAATAAAATAATATAAATCTTATGTTGTAATTTAGACCATCTTTTTTTTTTGTTGAATTTAAGTTTTTTTTTTTTAGTGTAGAATGGAAACTAATAGACTGCCATACAAATTTTCTTGATGTCATTGAACCCGAGGAAAGTCTATGTTTAAGGAACCAAACAATTATCTTAAAATCAAATTGAAAAGACTATACATAGTACTATAAGTTTTGAAATTGTCAAAAGAAAACAGGAAACAAAGGCAAAAAAGAGAAATGGATGCATTGAATTAGGATCATCTTTGTTGAAATTTTGCCAATGTGAGTTATAGCTTTCACCTGGAATCCCAAACAATGATTTGTCATCATTATAAAGAATTTCATGCGTGGAAACCCACGAGTACTAAATACTACTAAACAAAATCTTCCCTTAAATTTTGGACCCACTAGAATCAAATCTTTTCACATGATTTTATTTATTTTTATTTTTATTTTTATTTTTCAATTACTCTTTTCTTAATTTCCTCTATAGTTTTGTGTAAATAATAATTGCATGGTTGTTAACTTAACTAGGCCATTTTCCATAAATAGCCAAAGAATTTGTTTATTTCTTCTTTGGGTTAAACATAGACTTTGGATCCAAGATTTTTTTTTTTTTTTTTTTTTTGGAGTTAGGATCCAAGATTTTCTAAGGCCTTTCTTTCATTGCCCAAATCTCTCTCTTTTATCTTCTTTCATTATCAACTCTGTTTTTCTAAAGATGACAGAATATTTGATGATAATGAAATGACATTTAAAATGAGCTTCATACAGTCATGGTACTCATTGGCTGTTCATTCCTCCAATCCTTTCCCTTTTGGTCTTTTACATTAAAAGTGAAATTTGGGGAAAACAAGTTACATGAAGTAATTTTTTTTTAAAAGATGAAAAATCTTTAAAAAATGAAAGGAAAAAAAAAGATATAGAGATAGAGTGCTTTGATATATAATAAAGTTATATTCGATTTATTTCTCAATTTTATGTCATTTCTCTTTAGTTTTTACTCGTTATAACATTTCTAATGATACTTTTTAATAAATAGTGTTTTTATTCCTATGATATACAGATCATCTTTCTAAATTTTTAAATATAAAATACAAATTTTAGACAAGTCCAATTAGAGTTAAAATTAAATGATAATTTTTCAAAACATATTTTCTATTAGTAAAATAAATCATTATTACATAATTACTCTTGTTTGATGGGTTATTTTTTAAAATTAGCATTACACTTAAAATCCACTGCGATAATTAATAAAGATATATATATATAATTTGAAATAAAAAATTAATTAAAAATTATCTATCGTATTGAGATGAGGAAATAACCGATTTGAGTCAAATAATATACATAAGTATAAAGGTTTTTCAATGATTTTTTGAGTTGGGGAAGAGGGAATTCTAACCCTCTTAGGTCAATTAAATACATTTCTAGCATTAGATTATGCATCGGGAGACGTTGAAGTATTTTGTTAAAAAAAAAACTCTAGATATAATTCTAGTTCAGTTTTTTTCCTACTAACAAAGGTAACAAAGAGGGAAGCCATATGTATGCTTTTATCATGGAAAAGGTCTCGGACTCTTTGTAACCAACTTGATGCAGGCCGCGTGATTATAATTGGGCTTCTAAGTTTTAAGGCTTTATTACCCAAATCTGCATGTGCCTCTTCATAATATTCCCTCAATTTTTAGCTAATGTAAATTTATTCTAGTTCATATTAATCATATTTTACTTTACAAGTTGGTTAGAAATATACAACTCGATAAATAGCCAACTCGAAAGAATTAATGTTTCTATGCAGGGTATATAATATTTTATATTAATAATTAGATAATAAAATTATATATATAACAGAGTCATTTTTTTATAAAAATAATAATTTTTTAATTGATAGGATCCCAATTCATAGGGGTCCAATTTGTATAACTATATATCCTATATGTTTAGAAGATTAATTAATCAAAATTAAAGTTAAAAACTCTAGCCGCTCTCTCTTTTCTCCCTTTTCTTGTTTGTTCTAAAGTTCTATAGTTAGGTCACCGTCGTTATTGTATACAATTCAAAAGTCGATGGTGAATCATTATATTTATATTTTAGTTTAGTTTTATTGAATAAATTTCAGATCATCAAATCTATTTATTATGTTTATTTTAGTTTATTTATGTTTATTCTTTGTTTTTTTTATTTTATCTTCCTCAATAAAAGTTTGTTTGTCTCTCTTTATAAGAGCTTATTTGTTTCCACTATGGAAGTGAATAAGAGTTTGAATCTGATTTTCAGAAGATCGAACTCGTTTAAAGACTTGTCATATGACAATAAAATAGATTTTTGGCTGAATATAGTTACCGAGTGGATTGAGTTTCTTGTCGATGTGCCAAATATAATCAAAGAGCTATCTACAATTGATCCGTCAACACGATTGAAGAATTTTAGAGAAAAATTCTATTTTTTCATTTTATAATCTATACGTATTTCTTGATTACAAGTGACTTTATTTATCTGTTACAAGTTGTATTGATTGATCATCACTATTATTATTAATGAAATACCTCTTTTATTTCAAAAAAAAAATTAAGATAGATGGATCAAAAACTAATGAGTTCAACAGCTAGTGGACTATAAACTAATTTTCAGAATTGATTCATTATAAATTGCAAGTGCATGAGATACTTAAATCTAAGAGAAAAGGATCAAATATGACCCTAATATTTAACCAAAGAGCTAATTTTTTTTTTTGTATTAAATATATCCTTAATATTTATTCTAAAATTCAAACATGATCTTTAACTTTCCAAAATTCAGACTTTCAATCATAAGTCATTTCTTTTAGTACCTAAACTTTTCGTATATATTCAATCAAGTCAAATTAAAAAATATAAAATATTCTATTAATATTTTACCAATAAAAATGATTTAAAATAATTTATTCATATTTTAGAGTTAATATAAATAAAATCAATATAAATACTTATATTTTATTTTATGATTTTTCAACTATTTATATTCTAACACTTCATCATTTTTTAACATTTACTATTTTATTTTAATATAACTATTTTTATTTTATTATTTTTAAAATTTCATATAAAATATTTTATTAATCATGCGATAATTTTGGTCATATTTACACATTTTCCCTAATGTTCATTAGGTTTAATATCAAGGTCATATTATTACATTTTCTCTAAATAAAAAAGTTATTTTGATTATATATTAAAAATAGTGAAAATATAAATTCTATCATTGAAATGAAATAAAATATTTAATTTTTTACTTTTTAAAAATTCATTTTTTTTAAAAAAAAATATGAATCAACTTTTTTAAAAAAATATGAATCAATTTTTTTTATCTTAATTCTAATTTAAAATTTACTACTTATAAATTTTGTTTATCTTGTAAATTTAAATAAAATAATATATTTTATTTCATTAGTTAAAAAATAATAAATAAAATAAAAATATTTATATTGACTCTATAAAATATGAACAAAGTATTTTATGTCATTTTTATTAGTAATATATTAATAAAATATTAATATTTTAAATTTGACTTAATTGAATATATGTTAAAAGTTCAGGGATTGAAATAAATGACTTATGATCTAAATTCTTGATTTTGGAAAGTTAAAAGTCATATTTGAACTTTTGTAAAAACATTAAAGATATATTTGAAATAAAAAATCAGAATTGTATATATCTATTCTTTAGGCTAAATTTCACTATAAGAAAATGTCATATCTGCGACGGATTTCTGCGATGGACAATGTATCTGTCGCAAATTACAAAAACTGCGATGAGTTCGACGTAGTTTTGCGACTAATGGTAAAATATTTTGATACTTGCGTCGGAAGTAAATAGGTCTTTGCAGATTTAGTTCCAAATTTTTGGCGGGACCTTCGCGCCAATTTTTATCCATAAGGCTCCAAGAATTTAGGACAGGTGAGGTGATTCTACGATGGATAAGATGTCGCAAATCTGCGTCGGATATTTGGCAATAGAAATTGAAGAATTTTCTTTGACATTTTGCGACGGGCTGGTCATGTTCTGTGACAGCGTTTTCCTCGCAAAAAGTTGGAATATAAAACTATAACTAGGGTTTCTTTGAGATTCTGCGACGGCCTATTCATATTCGACGACGGTTTTTTCATCGTAAAAAGTTGGAATACGAAACAACATCTAGGGTTTATGAATATTTGCGACGGCATTATCATCGTTTGCGATGACGTTATCATCGTCTGCGACTGCATGTCCGTCACAAAAAAATGAACTATATTTACGACATCTAGGGTTTCCTCTACTCATTTCATCATTTCTCATTTTTCCTCCCTCTCATTTTCCTCTCCCCTATCCTCGCCGCCAACCAGACTTCCCACCTCTCATCGTTGCCAACCAGACCTCCCCCGCCAATCGTCGCCGACGTTCAGACCTCCCCCAATTCTCGTTGCCGCCAACGGCATGAACAAATGAGCACGCCACCGTTTCCTTCTCAGCTGATGAGGCCGCTGCTTTTTCTCTCTTCTCCAGACGTCGACGGCGTTGGCGAACAGGTAAGTAATTAATTTTTTTCTGTTTTTATATATTATTGTTAGATTTTTTTAGGGTATATTTGAATATTGTTTGGTGATTTGAATATATTTGTTGGAATTGATATAGTTAGGGTAAAAATTGTTGAATAATTGTTTTTAATCTAATTTTTAAAAGTATTATTATTATTCTATTTTTTTAAATAATAATAATATTCTATTTTATTATTATTATATTTTGTTTTAAAATATTATTATTATATTCTATTTTTAAAAAAATAATATTCTATTTTTAAAAAAATTATAGAAATTTGATTGTGGTGAATTAAAATAATTTATGTTGATTTTAGATAAAAAAAATAATTATTAGTCAGGGTAAAAATTGTTGAATAATTATTTTTAATCTAATTTTTAAACTATTATTATTATTATTATTTTGTATTTTAAAATAATAATATATTCTATTTTATTATTGTTATTTTATGTTTTAAAATATTATTATTATTATATTCTATTTTTAAAAAATAATATTCTATTTTAAAAAAAAATTATAGAAATTTGATTGTAATGAATTAAAATAATTTAGGTTGATTTTAGGTAAAAAATAATTATTAGTTTGAATTTAGATAAAGAAATTTATTTTAAGGTTGATTTTAATTTAAAAATAATTATTAGGTTGAATTTATATAAAATAATTAATGTTTTAGGTTGATTTTAGATTAAAAATAATTTTTATGTTGAATTTAGGTGAGATAATTAAATTAATTTATTTTCTTATAATATAAACGTAAATTTCAATATTTTTTTTAAAATAAACTATATATTTTTAAATAAAATTCTCTTTTAAAATTTTTTTGGGTATGTTTGTATGTTTTGTGTATATTAAATTGCAATTATAATTGAATAGAAATTGCGTTTAGATAAAAAAAATTTAATTTATAAGTTGAGCCAATAATAATTTAGGTTGAATGTAGACAATTAAAATTAATTTGAAATATTTTTTGAATTTTATGAATATTAATTAAATGCATGTTTGTGGATTTATATATTTTATATCTATGCATGTTTAGTTAGATTAATTGAGGTTGTTTATGCATGTGCTGCTAGAATTAGGATTTTGATATTGATAGATTATATATTTATGCGCGTGCTGTTAGATTTAGGTTGGTTAATATGCATGCTATTAGATTTAGGTTGGCTAATATGCATGCGCTGCTAAATTAGGTTTGTGAGATTTGTCACGAATGAGTATGGGTAATTTTTTGTAGGCCCAACATTGTGAGAAAGTATAGAAGTGTATTTTTTTTTTTTTTGCTGGAATGGCTTTTTGCAGGAATGACCCCATATTTTGGGGAGATACCTCTATATATAGGGAAGATTCTGCCGAAATTTCAGTGGATTTTGCGTTAGATTTAAAATAGGTTAGAGACTATTAGTGACACAAAAAGAACTGGAATAAATACATCTTTCGATTGCA
>CANYLF010469514.1:0-10476 GCA_948193215.1 Bocquillonia castaneifolia | reverse complement strand
TGTAGGATTTATTTTGTAGAAATCTCCCACTAATCCCCAATATTTTATTATTTTCTTTACTATTCCTATGCCACTCTTCCTCTCCCTCCTTATGCCACTTGTCTCACTCCTACCATCATTCTCCCTCTCAAGCCACTTGTCACCTTCTAGAATTACTTTCCCTACACCACTCCTCAAACTTATTTCTATTAACTATCTAATCCAACTCTCATACTTCTTTTACAAATAGCTCCCTTAACTTTTCTTACAACTAGGTCCTTACTACCCTAAACTTCCATAAACCTAGATGTTCCCAAAAATTACTCTACCAATCAATATTATGCAATGCATTACATACAATTATGGTGCAATTGTCATGATATGATTAGTGTGTATCCCCTAATCTAGAAACTAGGCAGTGACACATATTGCATATGTTTGTAATTTTTTATATTTATTAATGAAAATTGATGATTATTTTGAGCTTAAGTGTTTTATTCTTATTTATGGTTTATTGTTCCCTTATGTCTTTATCATTTATGCTCTAATTTTATGTTTTTGAGTTGACAAAGGGGGAGAAACTTCTGGATTCCATACCTTGGCAAGTGGTAAGGGAGATTGGATTTGGATTGAAATTGACCATTAAACTTAAAAATGAAATTTAAGCACATTTGGTAACTTATTAAAATTTTGTGCTAAGTATTAGAAACAAAGTTTTCTAGCTTGGCAAGACTTTTAAAATATAGCACAAGCTGAGGGGGAGCAATTTCATCAATTCACACTTAGAACAATTCTTTTTTACTTATTTTTAGTTAAAAGTTTTTTTGGTCGTTAAACTCAAAATGGGGTGATTGTTGGCCTTGGTGGCACCAATCCATCTTATTTTGATTTTAACAAGCTTTATTTGGTGTTTGACAAAGCTTCTAAGTGTGTAGGTTGAAGATCTTTGAGCAAAAGTCAAGTTTGGTATATGACCTGTAATTCGCATTACTGGCAATATATCGCGCCCGCGATTTAAAAATCATCCCCTACTGTTGATATAAGTCAAGCCCGCGATTGTCAAATCACCCCTATGATCCAAGGCACATTTTGTTGTGATATATTAAAGCCTCTACCTCACTTAATCACGCCCGCGGTAAAAGGAATCGTGCCCGCAATTATAGGAATTAGAAGGCACTCTTTAAGGCCTTCCCTGAGCCATCAAAGCACGCCAATGATAAGAGGAATCACGGCTGTGATTTGTTGGTCAACATGAGTGTTGAGGAATATTTCAAACCTCGTGCCCGCGACCATGAACTCGCGCCCGCGATTAAGGGTAATCATGACTTTTGTTTCAAATTTCTTCTATCCATTGAAAATTCACTTTGGATTATTTTCAACAGTTAGTTTTAGGTATTATGGCTATAAATACCCTTCTTAATTATGTTTAAACATTACACACATTCTTAGATAGCCAAAACTCTTGTAAATTAATTTTCTAAATTCTTTGTACATAAATTCTTTATGAATTTATTGTGTGTGGGTAGTTATAACTCTAGAGCATTTGTTGCTTAGGTTGAGTGGTCTTTCTACCTTGTACAAGTGTCAATCTTTGTAAGGATCGGTAAACACTTGGGTTGGGTTTTGTGTTAGCCTTGTAAACACTAGCGTTTGTGAGTGAGCCTTGGGTAAAACTCATTGTTTAGGTTTGGATAGTGCCTTAGAATTCTCTTTGTAAAGGTTGAAGATAGCCTATTAAATCTTCATTGTAAAGGTTGTGAGATAGCCTGTTAAATCTCACATTTTAAAGGTTAGAGATAGCCTTGTAAATCTCCTTATAATACATTTGTAGTAGTGGAACCCCAAAGAGTGTCTTTGGGAGAAGTAGACGTTGGTCAAGTTAGGACTGAACCACTATAAATTCTTGCCTATTCTCCAAAGCAATTTTTTTTAAATTTCTAATTCCGCACCAATTCACCCCCTCCCCCCTCTTGGGTTCTACATATGGTGTTAGTGCTAATTTTAATTTTGCTGATTTATCTCTCTTTGATTTTGATGTAGGTTTAGATTTGAGGTCGAATCCTTTCAAAGAGGGGGGGAATGATGCAACCAAAGATGCAATCAAGCCATGGAGCAAGGATCCTTTAGCATATGATGGACCTATGACTCATTCAAGGACAAAGAAGTTCAAGCAAGCCTTGAATTCATTCATGGAGCATGTTTTGAAGATGACTATTAATGGAGCTTTTGATGATGACATTGATTTGAAGTTTGTGAGTTTAATTGCATTCAAAGAAGTATAAAAAATGCTTGAAGTCAAAAAAGTCAATAAATCAAAGTCAATGGTCAACATGTCAAGGAGTCAAGAGGGTCAACTAGTCAACACTAGAACATCTAGAATCATTAGCCGCATGCTTTAAACCCCTAGGGCAGCCGAACACTCCTTGAATAGGAGTTATTTAGTTCCTTTGTTGCTTTATTTTGTTAATTAGGAAGTTGCTTTATTCTAGGTTTCCTATTATTCTTGGATTTGATTTATTTCCTTCTAGTTTTGATTGAGCCTCACCTTCCTAAGTAGCATTAGGAATAATTTGTTTCCTTTTTTGTTCAAGATGTGTCGTACCTTCCTTTTAGAGTTAGGTTTGCTTTGTTTCCTATTTTCTATGATGCTTGTCGCACACTCTAGTCTCCTAGGTTTAGGAATTGTTTTGTTTTGCACTCTATATAAGGTGCACTTATGTATTTCGGTCTAGACTAATGAATTATTGAATTTTCTTTGAGTTTTTACTCCTTTGTTCTTTAAGGTGTTCCTTATTGAATTTCTTGAAATTAAATTAATTTGATTAGTTTAGTTTCACATCTACCTTGTTCTAATAATTCATTAAACATTGTTAGATTAATTGGTTGTTGAACATTCATTAATATATAGCTATTGATCTTAACTCTACATAGTTAAGGGTGATAGTTCCATAATCAAAATTGCAAACATTCAAGTTGATCTTTGGGCAATGAATTTGAACTTATTGGTGTGGGTGATTCTTCTACATAAGAATTGATCATACAAGTTTACTTTCTAAGCTTTGGTTTTCTTTGCATTTGAACGTATCTTTAAATTTGATTTTGTATCATCGAGTTGCATCGATTTATTTAGATCCTTAGCCGGGGTAACTTCAAATAACTTAGATCCTTAGCTGGGGTTGCATTGAATAACTTAGATCCTTGCCCAAGTTGCTTTCGATGAATTCTATTTTCAGCAGGTTTTGTGTATCTTAAAATCCTTTGATGTTTTCTTCTGTAATTTTCTTCTGTAATTTGCTGAAATTTAAGGTTAACTCTAGTAGGGAAGGAATGAATAAACTTTACTAGAAGAGAGTAGATAAACACCACTAGGGATAAAGTTGCTTCCTTTTCTGAATTGGACATCCACTGGGGAAAGTTTGTATCCTTTCTTCTGAATTTAGCTGATGGTAATAGTGCCCTAAGCCTATTGTGTGGATATGGTATTTTGACTATTTATGAGAATTTATTATTATCATGATTTGTACGTTTATTATAAAATAATGTCCTTGAATAATATTATTAATTATTTTAAATGTCCCTAGTCGGTTATTGTTGTTGGAATAACAATGAATTAAGATTAGTATGAAATTTGATTGATATTCATGGGATGAATATGTGTTTGAGATGCAAATCAAATTTATATGTATTTGTTGAGAACAAATATTGGATAGACCCACCTTGAGATTAATACATGGATCAAAGTCATCAGTTAATCTCTAGTAGTTGTGTCATTAAATCCTTAGACCTGAGATCGCTATAGTTCTCAACATGAGGAATATTGTGTTTTGACATAATTAAACGTTGTCTTTAACTGGATGATTATAAAGGTTATGCTTAAACATAATAAGAATCATGTAGTGAGATATGAGTGATTAAGATGGAATTTGTCCCTCTTATTATAAGATAGATATCTCCAGGCCCCTCGATGATTGAGACTAAGAAATGTATGGCTATGCTCAAATGAATTGATGGAGATCAATATCATTTGTTTATTCAGTCTAATTGGGTTTTGAGAAATTAAAGGTAGAGCGATATAAGGTTGACTTTGTCAATGCCTTATATTCCATCAAGATATCATGAGACAAAAGGATTATGTCATTAGCTATATTAAGGTTGTCTCGGATCATGAGCTTTTCATTTAAGTTGGTTAGTCATAATGTCTTGCTGGAGACCACTTATGACTTGTAGGATCAAAATGTAATTTAGGCCTACTGCCAACGTTAGTTGAACCTATACGGTTGCACATTAAGAACGAACAATAATGGTTACGGTTTATCACTCTCTGTAGTAATTTAAAATGATGAGATTAATTTAAATTACAAATAATAATTAGTTGTTATTTAGATTCGAATTTAATTTTGAGAAAATTTAAATTCGTAATTTAAATTATAACAAGTAATTAATTAGTTATATTTCCTTATTGGAGAAGGAAATAATCTGTAAAGGATTTTAATAAGGATTTGGTTAAAAATATAAATTCCTTATTTGATAGGGACTAGGATTTAAATTGTTATTATTTAAAAGGAGTTTTAAATAGATAATAATTAGAATTCATTTTTAACCTAACCCTAGCTGACTTGTATATGTATATACATATATGTATTGTACAAGATATTATAAGTAATAAAAAAAGAGATATGTAAGTCATCTTTTACTTTGAAAATAAAAGGAAACTGAGAGAGAAAAACCCTAATTCGTTTTGAGAAAATGAATCTGAACTAGCATTCAACCAAATCGTTCATTGTTCGTTCGTGTGTGGATACGTGTACAGGGTGGTCGTCTTTCAGAAAGGCAGCACCTTTGAAGATCCGAATAAAACAAGATGCAGAACCTGAAGGCTCGATGAATTGATCTACAAAGGTAATTTTTGTTTACCCTTCCATTGATTTTTTATGAAACGCATGTAATCCTTGGAGGTTTAAGGCATAAAAATTTTTAATTTCTGCTACGTTCATGCTCCAATCCGATTGGAATATGCTACCCGTAACCCAACATTAGCTCCATTGGAGAATTTTGAAAATCTACTGATGAAAAAGCTTTAAATATTCTTCACCAGCAAGTGCCGGAATAATCATAATACTAATCCAGAATTTTCTACAATTTTCTAAATTTTCTCTATCATTCTACAACTTCCTTTGTCAATTACTGACACTCTATCTGTAGTTCTCTGTAATTCTCAGCAACTTTCTAAAATTTGGCCCCAATTGGACTTAAATATACCTTTTCTAGCTTCAATTTTGAGTTTTAGACCTATTTGCATCAAAACTATGTCCTTCTTTGCAAGAAAACTTCCAAGGACCAAATGGTAATTTGCCAAATTGATAAAGACACAAGAATGGGCAGCAGCCCCCCATTCATTCCCATATAGGTTTCTTTTAGATTTTTTTCTCATTTCTTCATTTCTCCACCAAGTATCTTCAAATAAAAAGCGAGAATGGCGAATGATCCTTCTTTGGAACCACCCTGGGACCTTGTGAGCATCTTCCAAGTTTGTGGGGAGATACAGAACACAAACAATGGAGGAATTCTAAGAGGTGGATGGATTTCTCCCCTTTCTAATGCAAAATTCCACATTTCTAACCTTATGGAGGACCAAGTAAGCTTCTAAACACTTCATCTTGCTTGTACATTGTCTGGGCTTTACTTATTCTACAATTATAGAGGAGTACAGTGGCCAACGCCACTATTTCAAGCTCAACACCACTCTATTGAGTGGCGTTGAGTGTTAAACCCACTCTAAAGAGTGGCAACAGCTTGTGATGTGTTTTTAACTTGAATGTGAACTTTTAGTGCATGTCTACATGCTTTGAAATGTAAAATTATAGTAGTACAAATGCTACATGATATATTTATGCACGATCCTTAGGTTCGCTGGCCACCAAGGTTAGAAAACATACAAATGATAGATGATGGAGTTAGGAATATACATGTTTTTTCTACAAGTCACTACGATCTCGTTTACCATTAATGGGAACTTTCAGAAGGTACAGAATGTTTGGCACCAACTACCTTTGGATGATCAGACCTTGTTTATTCAGGCTGCATCTGGTCCTCTACTTTCTACTATCCCTGATGTTGCAAATAAGCACACAATCCTCATTGCAATCGCCACTCGATGCAGACTCTGATGGAAAGATGGTTTGACACCACTTACACTTTCCAACTACCATGCGGGGAGTATACACTATCTCCTACTTCTTTCTCTACTATTACTGGCTTAGCATGTGCTTGTGAGAGGATCTTCTTTGATGGAAGGATCTATTCTATCCATGACACTATTCTAAATGAGTATATCCTTCGGATACTGGGGATGATTCTTGGTCAGAAGAGCTCGAGGAAGCTCTATGTTGATGTTCTGGCTAGGCACTTGTTGAGCTACCAGCCTGGCTTTCACTAGAGGTTCGATCAAATGGCTCATGACTTTATTCTATACCTGCTAGGTAGTACGTTGTGCATTTTGTTCTGATTCTCCGGGACTTTGGCTAGATGAGCAGGTATGACTGGGGATCATCTACACTGTCTTATTTATATCTGTGCATGGACAAGATTGTGCATGGTGGAGCTAAGATTTGTAGCTTCTAGCATTTCAATCATTTGATTTATTTCTGCTTTCATGATTTTCCTTCTTCTTTGTTTGCATGCTTCTGTCTAACTCTCATCTTGCAGGTTTGGGCCATTAAGATGGGCTTGCTACATAAGTTTCTTCCTCTGCACTATCCTGGTACCTTCCCCGTCCTCCTATGATGGGGTTTACATTAATTGTCGATTCATGCTTCTTTAGTCAATCATCATCGCGTGTATCTCAACATGCATACTATTGATAGGGTACAACCCAACAAACTTTGTTAGTTTAAACAAAATTGAAATGGTTTTAGAAACTTACCTTACTTTTCTTACATTTTCAGATTAACGGAGAGTGGCTTGACCCGATTGAAGGGCACCCGCCCAATGTTTTGGCGACCAGTGAGAAGGATGATATGAGGATCCTCCCTGAGGGCCCCGGTATGAGAATGTGGTTCCTCGGGGAGAGGACTTGCCATCTGTACACTACTAGATTCCGTAGAGAGCCCATTGATCCTCTAGTTGACATTTTCTTGGAACATGAGTTGATGGATGGTGTTCTAGAGAGCGCCCTTCATGGATTTGACTGCTTTGCTTTTGTTTCTCGAGCTAAGGATTACTAGAAGTTCCTTAGACAGAGATGTCTCCTAGTACTTCCTCTGTTTAAGAGGATTCTTTCTAAGGTAAGATCCATTCCTTTTCATTGTATTTTCCACCGAAGCATTTTGAGATTTTTCTAACTTTTGATTGGTGCTTTACAGATTCAAATAGGTGTTGTCACTTTTCCTAACAATGGTGATTAGTTGATGAGCCCGTGGCTGAGGATGGGTTAGAGGATTCTGCTGATGAGGTGCTAACCATACCCCGACCCCATACTGATTCTCAGGCCAACGATGTACCTAGCTTGAGTTACAGAGATGCTAGGAGACCATTTCATGGACCTTATGCCCCAGACCACATACAGCACGTCCTCTTCATGGGCATGCTCCATTTTGACCCCAAGGATCCATTAGTGATTTTGATGATGCAAAACATTGTCTTAGTGCTAATATGTTTGCTAAGGGCTTTATAGGTGATGGATGCATATCAAATGCATAAGAACAGTTGATGAAGATGACCAAGGGATATTGATGAAGTTTTGGAGTGCATTATGAGTGATAATGAGTAGTGCACAGTGGTGATGAAGATGTGATGGATAGGTTTGGTGAAATGTGAGTGATAATGATGAAATTCTTAATGCTATTCAAAGTGTTATATATGAAGATTGTGTACGGCAATGAACAATGGTAATGAGCATTGATGAGTGTTTTAGCCTAGGTGGATAGGTTTAAGTGTTAACCTTATTAAAACACTTGGGTTAATGGTTTTTAGTTTAGGTGGATAGGTTTAAGTGTAAACCTTATTAAAAACACTTGGGTTAATGGTCTTTGGTTTTAGGTGGATAGGTTCGAGTGTAAACCTTATTAAAACACTTGGGATAATGGTGTTTAGATTAGGAAGATAGGTTCAAGTGTAAACCTCAATAAACACTTGGGTTAATTGGTGAGAGTTTGGAGTAAAAAGATAAAATATATCATGGGCTAGTTAAACCTACAATTTATGCACATTGGGCAAGGTTTTGGAAATTTAGGACTTAAGGAAAACCAAATGTGTAGAGTTAATTTCAGACGGGCTGAATTAAATGAATTTTCTGCACTAATTGAGCAATAAATATACAACAAATTTTATATGGATGGAAATCCCAATAATTCTAGTATTCATAAAAATATTTATTTAAATTTTTGGGGTTGGAAAATTAAAGATATGAATTTTTGAGTGATTTATGGTCATGCTGCCAGACATGGGACTTAACACATGGGTTGTCTTTGAAATTATGCCAAAAATTGTAGAAAAATCATTTTAATATGAATCTTTTTTTAAAGTTGAAGCCCTGAAAATCTACTTTTCAATGAAAAAACGGTGAAGCATTTTAAATTTTTTACAAAGAGATATCCATCTTTGAATACAGACTGCCCTCTACCGATCTTCAGAAAACGTTCCATATACCGTTGAATAGGTATGGATGTCTAGTTTCTATAAAAATTTGAATAACAATTTTTCAATGAGTATAGCTGGAGATATTGAATTTTAAAGGAGACATGCTACATCTGTCAAGCAAGCTGGCAACCTTGAAGAATGTAGCCTCACCAATCAAGTTTGAATTTCTTAGTTGATTGAGAACGGCCATTTCTGATTTCTTGCCTATAAAAGGAGGTATTTTAGGCATCAAAAGATACACAAGAGCTTGAAGAAAGAATAGTAATTGAGAGTCACATTATTCATAAGTTATTTGAGAATTTATGTTGTAATTGTGAGAAAAAAACCTTCATTCTTCTTCTTATAATTTTCACCTTATTTTTGTATTGTGTGAGAGATACTAAAACACAAGGAAAGGTTTAAGTGTGTACCTTGAAAACACTTGGGTTTTGGGTTTTGAGTGTAAGCCATAAAAACACTTGAGTTCTGTTTGTGAGTTAGCCTTAGAAAACTCTTTTGTAAAGGTTGAAGATAGCCTTAGAAATCTTCATTGTAAAGGTAGTGAGATGGCCTTGTAAATCTCATGTGGTAAAGGTTGGAGATAGCCTTGAAATCTACATTGTAATCATTTGTGTTTGTGGAACCCAAAGAGTGTCTTTGGGAGGAGTGGACGTAGGTAAGGAGTTGGCCGAACCACTATAAATTAATTGTTTGATTTTCTCTTCCCTACTCTCTTTACATTTTTATATTGATTTGTGCTTGATTGAATTTGGTTTTTTTAGTTGCTTGTTTTATTTTTTTGCTTAATTATTATTTGTTTTGTTTTTCAATTAGTTTGATTACTATTGCTTTTAACTAATTGAATTGCTTCCGCTATTTAATTGAAAGTTTTAATTGAGCATTTAAGTTTGTATTTTTCTATTCCTAACAAATTCACCCCCCCCCCCCTCTTGGTTATTTCAATTGGTATCAGAGCCTAGTGCTCTTTTTAAAACCTTAATTGGTTGAGCTAATGATCATGGAAATCCAAGAGGAATTTTATTGTTTGAAACCTTTCTTTGATGGAAATGATTTTTCACTTTGGAAGCACAAAGTGAAATTATTCCTTGATATTGATTTAATTGATTTATGGAATGTTGTTGAAAGTAATATTTCCAATGATAAACCTAAGGGTGATTGGATTGAAAATGATTTACATTTGTTTTCCTTAAATCTTCAAGCAATGCATGTTTTAAGAAGCTCTTTGTGTGATGATATTTATGCTAAGATTTCTTCATGCTCTAATGCTCATGATATATGGAAATCTCTTGGTTCCATATATGGTTCTAACAAGGATGACCTAGTTGATGTGTGTGTAGACATTGAAGAAAATATATCACATCAACAAGAAGAACAATAGTTCAAAGATGATGAATCACATAAAGAATGCTCTCATTGTTACTCTCCTAATGTGAAGGCTTGTTTGATTACTCTTTTGAATGAGGAAGGACAATCTAGAAGAGATAGAAGCTTGGAATGCTCAACTTCCACAAGTACAAGTGGGCAATTAAATGAAGATAACTTCAATGAGGTAACTTCAAACTCTTCTACCTCTAGTTGTGATCATGTGAATGATAATGATGATGTGCTTTCATATAATGATTTGTTAAATGGCTACATGTTTATGCATAGTGATATTGAGAAAGCCAAAAGAAAAAATAAAATTTTTAAAAATCAAATTGATAATTTTGAAAAGAAAATTAAAGTTTTACAAGATGAAATATTTTCTTTGACTTTGTCTAAAAATGATTTACAAAAAGATAAAGATGAATTTGAGAAAAAGTCTCAAAATCTTGAAAGTGTTTTCAAAGAAAATGAATTTCTAAAAAAGGAGAATGATGA
>CANYLF010468894.1:0-16711 GCA_948193215.1 Bocquillonia castaneifolia | reverse complement strand
GCTATTGACGAATTGCCAAAATACATGAAAGTTATTTATAGAGTTTTCTTAAATCTTTTTGATGAAACAGAGAAAGATGGAGATGAAGGACTTCGCTTTAGAACTTCTTTTGCCAGGAAGATGGTTAGATTTTCATTACTGTTCTATTACTATATTTTTTTCTCCCTTGAGACTTTTCATACTTAATTAGTATGACATAGAGATTTTGTTTTTCTTTAATTAAATGAAAACTAGTCTACTCGATCGGCTAATCTAACTGATTTTTTTTGAGTTTAGAATTTATGTAGGTTTCCTACTAGATAATTGTTTAGTTCTATTTCATTTTAAAAAAAAAATTGTTTAGTTCTATTTAAAAAAATTATTACTTTTAAATATATTTTAATTATTTGAAAAAAAAATCATTAAATTTATTAGAGTATCTTCGATCTATTTTTATTTAATACGAACTCTTCAAGGTAAAAAGTGAATTCATAAAACTGTGATATATGAGAGTCAACTCTTTAATAATTATCTTCACTCAACGGGTTAAACTCAAAAATTAATTAAACAAGCAAAGTGCAAGCTATGCGCGAATTATTAATTAGTTGACAAACTAAAATTTAATTTAAAGAGATTGAAATATTAATTTTATAATTATATATATTAGTACAACTTAATTAACATAGAAATTTAAAGATTAAAATAAAATGTATTAATAAATATTAATATTTTCATTTTTTTTATAATTTGATTTATGTTCAAACACTAAAATATTACAATTCCAAATTCTCAATTATCATATATATTTAACTTTTATATATTTATATTGATTTTAGAACTCTTCAAATTTTGTATAATAATAAGTTTTTTTTTTAATTTCATTATTATTAAATACCCAAAACTTAAACATAATTAATAAAATAAATAATGAATGCAAAATAAGAAAAAAATAACTATATCTCATATTAATTAATTCAACGCAACATATCATCTATAAATTTAAAGTAGTCTATTTTTTATGAGCAAATTCAACGTAGTTGGCAGGGTCTGCAAGTGTACGGAAATCGTAGTTATAACCGGAGTATTCTGGGGTTGAATCCACAAGAAATGAACGAATTAAAATTACCTTTAGATTATTTAACGAATAAAAACATATATTAAATCCCTTTTATATTGAATTGTGTATAAGAGAGTAAAACAATTAAATTAAAAGCATGAAATCAAGAAAAAAATTAATTAAAGTTACATATGCTCAGACATGGGAGGAAAAGAAAAGAAAAAAAATGCTATGGCAATGCCACCTCCATTATTAATGTTTGTGTGCATATTTCTCTCTTCTCTCCCAAGAAAATTTGATAATTCAAGAGTTGAATATTAATAAAGAAGATTAAAGTTAAGAGACACTTAAATTAATTAGATTAGGAATATCTAAAGTTAGAGGTTAGAAAAACCTAAACTCGCATCTAAATTAATTTGATGTTAGGACTACCTAAAATCACACTTAAATTAATTATGTTATTAGAAATATTTAAAGTCACACTTAAATTAATTAGAGGTTAGAAATTCATTTATAAGTTAAGTCACATTTAAAGTCACATTTAAAATGTCAATATATGAATTCAGTTTACTGTATATCTGAACTATGGATGGGTAATTTAAAGTTCAGTTCATTTAGTTAAATGACTAATTATTTTCTTTTAAAAAAATGCTCCGACATATTCTTTTTTTTTTTTCCAATTATAGATATGTACGCGTAACAGAAATTTCTTTCAATCTTTTTCACTAATATTAGTTCCAAGAAATTGGAAGAGCCTACTTGGTAGATTCAAAGTGGATGAAAGATGGGACTGTGCCCCCATTTGATGATTATTTGAGAAATGGATTAATCACAAGCACAGTGGCTCTACTGTCAACAGCGACCTTCATTGGAATGGGAGATGTTTTAAGTGTGAAGGATTATGAATGGATTCAAAGTAACCCAAAAATTATCAAAGCTGCCAAGTTTATTGTTCGTTTCTTGAACGACATAAAGCCCCATGAGGTATGATATGTGCACATTCACATGATATTTTAACACGTGAAGTGTGTTTAATTATAGGATGTAATATTTTTTTAATAGGTAATAATAAATTTATTAAGCCACAAATAGTGGTAAACGTTCAAATATTTTTGCCATTTAAGATTATGACACAAAATAAGAAAACAGTCTCAAAAACTTACAAATCAATCTAAAGATCTCTCAAAAATTGAGTCTACCGCTATATATACATCCTCACCTGAGTAGAGAAAATCTTTAGCACAAGATTTAAATATAGGATGTAATATTTAAATGTTAATAAATATTATAAATCATTAAACACTTGTTAAACTATGTATGAAGCTCACATTCTATTTTTTTGGGTCCTATATGTGTCAAAATGATAAACTATTAGTTAGAAAATTTTTCTACCAAAGTTATATTTTAACTACTAAATTTTATTGTCCTAAAGAATTGACTATTTAATTAATTATGTTAATATTAATTTAATATAGGATAATCTCATCAATCAATAAATAAATTAATAGATATGTCAATCATTTATTAAAAAATTTATAATCTCACTTAATAGACTGAATCCACTTATGAATTTCTCCTATCCCAGTTGCAATAACTCACAAACTTCTTTATTTAATCATTACATCTTATATCTTTAAAAGGTTGAGAAAGAGAGAACAAAAAACTGTACGCTAGGTGTGAGGTCTTACATGAAAGACTATGGTGTTTCACAAATAGAGGCAATCGAAGGAATTCAGAAAAAGGTGGCAAACGCTTGGAAAGACATTAATGAAGATTGCATGAAGCCAACTGTTGTACCGCGGATTCTTTTGCAGCATTATGTGAACCAAGCACGATCGGCAGAATTTTTCTACAATAATATCTATGATGTTGATGTATACACAGATCCATTGTGGATGAAAGATGACGTGAAGGCACTGTTCCTTGAACCATTAGCATTGTAAGAAAAATTGAAAATTATTACAAGTTTGTTGGTTTGATATGGACATATGTTTGCTGTTTGGCCATCAATAAAATGAGTGATGTTGTGTAATAAAATTGGGTGGGGACTAGTGTCTCACTACTCAATTTGTGAGCAAGGTAGTATAGGACTTTGCTTGTGGTTGAAATTTGGATTAGTTTGTGTGCTCTATCAAGTTTGTTTGTTTGTTTTTGTATGATTGTTAGAAATAATTAATAAAGATTAATAATTTTATTAACGAAAAAGATTATGTGTTTTATATAATACAGTCTTTAATTGTGGAAATTTAAAAAAAAAAAAAAAAAAAGAAGAAAGAAAGATGATACGTTCGATATGATGTTTATGTGCCTTTGTATTATCTCACTACTCAATTTGTGTGCAAGGATAAACCACGATAGCAGGTTTGAGGATGAGTTATGGACCATTCGTTCCACATGATTTTCTTTTTGATGAGACGTTGAATTTGATTTATTTTGAACAAGGGATAGATTTGTTTCAGTTCTAACTTATCTATATAAAAAAACTCAAAAATAGAGGAAGGATAGTTACAATATTTTATGGCCATGTTTGGGATGGTGGAATGTTAAAATCTTTTTTCTTTTTTTTTTTGAGACGTGGAATGTTAAAAATTTAGTATTATTTATAATCCATGTATTCTTTATAATTTATGATTTTTGCAAAAACCTATAGTTTTTGTAAAAACCCACATGAGATGTGGTATTTTAGAAAACCTTCAAAATAAGGGTTTTTAAATAAAATTCATGGATCGTTTAAAATCTATCATCTAAAAATTTTGCATACCAAAACGAATAAATTAGTAGAAATCAATGAATATTACACCATCCTTCATTTTGATTCCCTCATGCAAACATGGTCTAAGAAATTTCGTGTTGTTTTATGTTTCTAAACTCTTAATTAATATAGATATTAGCCTCTGAACCCGCGCTTCACACGTCTAATTCATTAAATTTTTTTATTAATAATTTTGAGAAGATAATTTTTAAAATATACAAAATAAATTAGAATAATTAGTAACCCAATTATTTAAAAGTGTATTCAAAAAAATGAATTAAAATAATTAGTAAATCAATAAGTTGAAGATATAATTTGTTAACAATATTTTAACACATAGAAAATATGCTACTCATATTTGTAATAAAATTTTAAAAAATATATATATATATATATAGGAAAATAATGAGATAACTATACACTCATTAAAATATTGATAATTGCATTTTATCATATTCAATGGATCGGTTTTTAATTTTTTTTTCATTGCACAATAGAGTGGTTTTAGCATTTATTTTGTTATTTATTGTACAAGATTAGGGGAATTTAAGTTAATTTAGAGCATAAACCATGCAATCCCCTGTCTTTGCATCATACAAGTCTCCATCTAATTTCTTTTATCGTTCTTATGTTTTCAGAGGTGATTATACTTGTTTTGGTTTGAAATCATTGTAGGTATATGGTGGTTTGAGGGTTTAGAGGGTAAAGGCAACAATTGAGGTTTAGAGGTTCAAAGAGCTAGTTTGCGGTTTCGTAAATCTATCAACTTTGGGAGCTTGGAACATTTAATGTGGGAAGAGTTTTGATTTGAAAAGCTCCAGATCAGAAATTTATTGAATTTACTTTTATTTGCAAAAAGAATCAGCTCAATTGGTACTAGAACGAAGAAGATGCAAGCTAAACTCCGGGAAGTATTTTAAAAGCTGTCTCAAATGTAGCACTGACTTGTCAGGGGCATTTTGGGCTAGAAAACGATAGAATTTGGAAAATATCGAAACATAGAAATTAAATTAGACATCATGCAATTCATTTTACGCTCACAAATTTTGAAATTTGGAGTTCAGATGACTGAGATATACCCCTTGTAAGTTAGGTCATCTACTGGATCGCGGAGCCTTGGTCTGGCTTGAAAGGGAGAATCGAAGCAAATGGGTAACAGCAAACCGGACCTAGGACCAAACCTTAAACCAGACAAACCCAGGTCTGATTCAAATGCGCTTAAGATGATTTTTGGCCGATTTTATGGTATTTTTAGGAGGCACTATATATACAACTCATTAAGCCTTAAGCCACAACTTTGGTTTGTTTTATTTCACTTAGAAAACTCTAAAAACCTTAGAAAAACACTATTGTTCAAGGATTCAAGATTGGTTTGCAAAGAATTGGAGAGATTGAAGATTGAAGATTGATTTTCATCTTTTTGTTTTCCTTTCCTTGATTCTACCTATCTTTTAATTATGTTTATGTTTATTTTTATTGTTTGTGTGTAAGTTTTTAATATGTTTAGGAACTAAATTTCCTACTAGTGGGATGGATGTAATCTAGTAGGGGGGTAATTTGATTATCAATGTTTTGATTAACTATTTCAATATTTTTTTCTTGTTTTCTTTATTTAATTTGATTTCCACTTATTAACATATTTCTTGACTGATCACCTAAATGTATGTTAGTTAGGTTTATCGTTCAATGGATAGGTTGAAATAAACTGGATTTTAAAATTGAGCTTGTTTAGACGTTAATATGGACACGATAATTAACCTAAACTTGATTTAATTATTTGCTTAATGGAATCGATTATTTTTAATTAGTGTGCATCGAAAGAGTAGCATAGTTGGTTTAATTGAGTACGTTTTTCTACCTTGATGGAGGATTAAAATATTTCCGAAAACTCTTGCTTAAATGAATTTTGATTGATAATTAAGTTACCCATCTAGATGAAATCCTGAACTCTAGTGTTTGTTTTATTGTGGTTGTTTAATCAATTTAAATTATTTTTGCTTTTAATTCACTCTCTTGATTTTAAATTCTTATTTAATTTATTTTTTAAAATTATTTCAAAATCAATCAAGGTTATTTGTTTTTACTTTAATTGTTTACGTGTTTTAACTTAATCGAAAAGTAGTTTTTAAACAATTGTCTCTATGCATTCTACCTCTTACTCCAAGTTTATTACCATTATTGGCCAATTTGGGCACTTAACCCCTGTTTTGATGTTTGAACAAAGTCCTAAGTCAATTAATTTAACTAATGTTTCAAGTAAGATTTTTTTTCTGGATTTTTTCAAGGTCAAACACATGTAACGACCATTGCATATAAGTGTAACGACCATTACATTTTAATGGGTCATTGGGAACTGTAACGGATCGTTGCATGTGACAAACAAATGGCCAAAGGAAGCAGTGAGTTACATGAGCCAGGCACAGGTACAACGAGCCCCGTAACGAGCCATTGTGGCTCATGCAACGGGCAGTTGCATTATCAACCGCTAAAGTCGAGTATGTGGTAGTTGATTGTTGTTTTTCTCAAGTTCTTTAGATCAAACAATAACTTAGAGATTATGGTTTCAAATTCACACGTGTTGCTATCAAGTGTGATAACACTAGTGCCATAAATCTCTCCAAAAATCCCATACAACATTCTAGAAGCAAGCATATAGATATTAAACATCATTTCTCACATGACCATGTGCAAAATTGTGATGTTGTATTGGAATTTATCGATATAAACAACCAACTTGTGGATATCTTCACCAAACCCCTTAATAAGGATCGTATGAATTTCATTAAACGGGTACTTGGTATGATTGATGGTGCATCCTTGTTTTCTACATGACACTCATCACATCTCATGTTATTTGTTTGTGTTTTGATGCTTTTATATATGTATGTGATGATGCCCATATTACTTGGATATGATTGAGATAATTGTTAGAATATTGTGTTGAGTTGATTATATTCTTAAGTCTCAATTTATCATATATTAATTCATGTGCATTATATGAACATTCATGCCCTATATTGCACAAAAACTCTTTATATTTTCAAACATTCTTATGTCTTTGAATAAACTCTACATATTTTCGGATCTCCATAAATGCTTACAAATGCAGTTTCTACCCCTCTGTTCATCAAATATGCATTTTCTGAGTTTTCTAAATGTAACGACCCTTTATGGGTCAAGCAATGATCTGTTACAAGTGTAACGATTCATTGCTAATACCCAACGGCCCATTGTAAGTGTCAAAAATTGTTATTTTTTGGGCATAGGTTACACGGGCTGAGGCCATTTATAACGAGTTGGTGTAACGACCATTACACAATGCAACGGCTCGTTACCTATGTGCAACGACCCATTACACCTAGGATTAAAACAGTTTCTTCCCCATTTCCCCGTTGTTCAGCTTTTCTCTCTTATTTCTCTCTCTTCGTGATTTTTGCTTTTTCTCACCCAAATCTCATTTTTAATCAGTTTCTACAAACTTATAGCATCTTTTGACAGAAAATAACCTTTTAAAACCAATTTTGAGGTTATTTTTCACTTTTATCCGCTGGTTTTTGAAGATTAAAGCAAAATCAAAGTTAGAGTTCCAAAAACCTAACTTTTGGGATTTTCACTATTTTTCATCAATTCTCTGTATTCCCTTACACATTTGGACTATATTAGGAATATTCATCATGCCAAGAAGACGAACGGGTAGACCCATTCAATTGGTGAGTGATGAAGACACTCCATCACCTCCCAGACAATAGAGAAGTCAACGGCATAGGTATGCTACACGTCAGAGGGATCCTACTACTCCAGTTAGGCCCTCTTCCACCTCAGTTAGGCCTGATGGCACCTTAGTGAGACCTTAGGGATAGCCTATAGGCACCAACGTTGGTTTGGGTACTTCTTCCTCTTCAAGTATTGGTGTAGGACATATTCTGAGACCCCCCTCTCCTTATTTGGGTCCCGAGTTTAGGCCTCTTGCAGTTCATCCACCTTTTCAAGCTTAGGGACAGCCTTCAGACATACCTCCACCTTGTATTTTGACTCCTACTGAGGAGGCAGCCCAAGTACGTATGGCTAAGCTTATGAGATGTCGTTTTAAGGCCTCTAGATATATGAATAGAGATGCTTTTCAAACACTAGGCCTAGAGACTGAAATGGATGCTGCACTAGACCTGTTAGGACTCAAGACTATTGCTTTTGAAGCTAGGCTAGTACAACCTTAGCTAGAGAGTTTCTGAGCACCCTAAAAGTCAATACTAGTAATTCACAAGAAGGTTTTCCTGTGAAAGCCTTACGCTTTTGCATGTTTAGGAGATAGTATACTTTGACTGATGCTAAATTTGATAGACACTTGGGCTTTAGATCAGTTGGTGAGGGATGTATTCAGCCGGGTTGGTCTATGCATCGTAAGACACCCTTTTGGAATGCACAAGGGACTGAAGTTCTTGAAAAATGCAATACTGGAGCTTCTCAGCTTAGGAGTCCTCTCCATTGGTATTTTTAGAGGTTTCTATCATTCTCTATCTTCATCAGGGCTCTGAGCAATGAGAAGGTTAACAATGAGGAAGTTTATACTCTCCGGTGCCTTATAGAAGGTCAACCTATGCAGCTAGGTAAATGGTTTGTAGTTAGGATGATGGATATCGCCCAACATGCTAAGGGTGTTATTACTTGTGGAGGGTACATTTCCTTACTGGCTGAGAGGATGGGGCTGCTTGGTCCTGATCAGGTTGTGGCTGATCAGATTGTACCTGCCGACATCAAACTAAATATGAACATCATCAGGAACAATCGAGTGTTTTATCTAGTAGATAGGCGATGGATTCATGGTATTTTACCAGATGGATGGTGATTCATTCCTGGTCAGACACCTCTACCTCCTCCTGCTACACAGCTAGAGTCTTCTCATACAGGTGCTTCTACTACTGATCAGAGTAGGGATGATGATGATGACATATATATTGAGATTGAGGAGTCTCTCGATGCGATGCGATGCATGCTCAGGATGCTGCTGTAGTTGCTACCTCACAGAGGGTTACTCCCATGTCTTCCTTCCACAGACTTATGGGAGAAGGACTAAACCTCGTTCTGAGTTGTTGTCCCCGATCTTGATCTCCATCAGATGTTTGATAGAGTCTTTTAGCAGATTGGCATGATGGGTGATAGAGTCGTCCGAGAGGTACAAGGAGTCAGCTTCAGGGTCGATCAGCTTGAGGGGAGAGTTACCAAAGTTGAGGATGGACCCGCCTATATGCAGAGGCTCGATATTTGGTTACCTCCACCTCCAATTGATCCTTTTACTGACATTCCTTCGGGTTCAGAGATTGTCATCTCTAAGGAGATGACTAGGATTAAGTTTAGTTCTAATGATGCTTGTACTATGCGAGCCACCATTAATGATCAGCCTCCCGAGACCTAGTCCACTTGTGCTTTTCCATTTTCATCTTTTGACTTTGCATCATTTTTGAGCTTTTATGCATTGTATTTTCTTCTTGGGCACTTATTGAATGTCTCTTTATGGGCTAGATACATTCTGATCAGGACAACTTCTTCCTTTTTTATGTTGACAAGGGGAGAGAAGTGTGTCAATTTTGATGTGATGGTTTGCTCATAGTTTGCTTATGTGTGCTTTTTTATAAATAGGTATTTTCTTCACCCATTGAATTCTCTGCTGGCTTTATCATTTGTTTGAGCATATATATATATATATATATATATATATCTTTTTATATGAAAAATCTGTGTGCTTTATCATAGGGGGAGTTTTTGGGCTTTTTACCTCAAACTCACACCTAAATTGACTTAGAACTTGTCAACATCAAAAAGGGGGAGATTGTTGGCCTATTTGGGCACATAATCCCTGTTTTGATATTTGATCAAAGTCCTAAGTCAATTAATTTAACTAATGTTTCAAGTAAGATATTTTCAGTATTTTTCCAAGCTCAAGCACAAGTAACGACCATTGAATATAAGTGTAATGACTGTTACATTTGTAACGGGTCATTGGGAACTGTAAAGGGTCGTTGCTTGTGACAAAAAAATGGCCAAAGGAAGCAGTAAGCTACACGAGCCAGGCACACGCTCAACGAGCCCCGTAATGAGCCGTTGTGGCTTATGCCATGGGCAGTTGCAAGTTATAATGGGCCGTGCACCTTCATATCAGGAAGCCCTAAATGATCATAATGAGTCGTGCTTTTATGCAATAGGTCGTTATGTTTAAAATGCAATGATCATTGCACCTATAGTAATGGCTCGTTACACGCTATCTGACAGGCATTTATTACGTTTTTAAAAGGCTAAAAAGTGAGAAAATGGGCATTTTTGCATTAAATGCACTCCCAACAATTAGATATGCAAGAGGAGGTATAAAAGCTCAACTACAACTCTCTTAGATGGTTAATAAACAAGTTTTCAAGCTTAGATTCTTCTAATCCAACTTTGTGAGTTGTAAAACCTAAACTTTCTTTCAATTATTTATTTAACTTGTTTGTAGAGCCTTGTTAGCTCTTTGATTTCCTTGTCAAGCTAACTCTTGGTGAGTGAGGTTTAGGGATCGTTTGTGAAAGGTTTAAGTATTGTCTTATTGATTAAAACACTTGGGTCAAGGGTTTCTAGAGAGAGAAACATTTAGGTAGGTTAGTGGGTGAAGCCTTGTGAAAAAGCACAATTGTATGGTTTAGAGTTAGCCATAACTCTTGTAAATCATTGAATTGATACTGGAATACCCAATTGGTAATTGGGGAGTGGATGTAGGACTTGTTTTGTCCGAATCACTATAAATCCTTTGTCTTATGGTTACTCATTTTGTTAGGCTTTACTTTTTTTAATTACCTACTAATTCACCCCCTCTTAGTGCCTTGGGATTTCAACTATGATAGACCTTATGCACTTGCGGGAGCTTGTCAAGTTTTTGACGCTGTTACCGGGGACAACAAATTTTTAATTATTTTTTTATTGGATTTATGATTCTGTGTTAATTGTTTTGGTTAATTTTTGTGTTTATTTATTTGATAAGAATTTTTTTTATTATGTGTTTTATTTTTAGTAATTCATTATGAATTATAACGAATATACTAACCAATTTTTGAGCTACCATGCACAAGATTCTTTGTATGATGATGGACATGTATAATTTAATTATCCTCAATGTTCTTTTCAGGTGTGCAATTGGTGTAGAGGAAATCATCATTCTAGTGAATGATTGATCAACTATGCACCTCCACGACCTCAGTTTTCAAGGACTTATATGTGGTGTGGAGCAGGACATCGTTCGAGTGATTGGTCAATCAATAATGCACTTTTACAACCTCAATCTTTAGTGTGTATATGGTGTAGGGTGAGACACCACTTGAGTGAATGCTCGATCAACTACTCACCTCCATAATTTCAACCTATGCATGTCATCATTTGAGTGAACCATTCTATTCTTCTTGGGGACATAAGGATGAATACTTTGGTGGTAATTACTACAGTCAAGACCAAAAAGAACACTCTTCTTTTGATAAATTGAGAAGTTTTCTACTTTGATCAAATCAACAATATGCTTCAAAAATGGAATCAATTGAAGAGTCCACTCAAATGTTTGATGTATATGAGGATGATACAAGATGGGCATTCAATGAGCAAGGAGAAGTTGTAAAGTTTGATGGCAATGCATTCTTTCAGAACGTGGATGATGAATACGGGTATCAATAAATGCCAATTCTTCAACCTCAACAATCAATTTTGCCTCAACAACCTCTCAAGTCAAAATTTAAGGAGACATTGCTTAAATTTAAGGCTGACAGACTTACATTCACTGAGAAGTTAAATTCCCATCTCGAACAAATAAGCCAGAATTTGAATGTCCTTATTTAACAACATTCTTTGGACATTCAAAATTTTGAGCATCAAAAGGGCCATTTAAGTAAGCCAATTTTACTATGCAACTTTGAGGGGTGTAATGGAGAAGACATTGAAACTGTAGAAAAGGAAGTTGAGCAAGTGCTTGAAGTTCAACACCAATTTCAAGATATAGACAAGGATGAGGATTTACAAGAATCCAACTTTCATGTTCATGAGGAAACTTATGAAATTCTTGAGGATGAGGGTGACAAAGATGAAATTGATGTTGAAGATTCAAGTGATCAAGTATATGTACCTCCACCCATCACCATCATCTATGAAGATCTTTTGATAAAGAGTATACTGTTTGAGAATCCACAAGAAAAATCTTACATTCTTGAAGTAATCATTGATCCACAGATTATTTTTTTGGAATATGCTCTTTACTATCTAGGCATAAGGGAGCTTACAAGGGAGAAGCGAAGGAAGATGCTTCCAAGAAAGCTTCCGCATGGTCGATTGTATCCTTAATAAAAAGGGAAGTATGCCTAGCTAAAGATCTTAAATTAAGCGCTTGTTAGAAGGCAACCCAATATGTTTATTTTTAATTTTAATTTCTAATTTTTTTTATTTTTCTTTTCTAAGATTTTTTAATTTCTTTTTGTGGTGTTTTCTTTTGTTTTCTATTAGGATTTATTCTGGTTTTTTTGGACATTGACTCTTGGTTCGGTGGCTTGATGTGGCTACTATTCAGGGAAGTTTCCTTACCCCTTTGCTTTTAATTTTTGTTATTCAAACATTAAGGATAATGTTTCAATCAAGTGTGGGGTAGGAAATTAATGGTTATTTTTGTGGTTAATTTTTTAAATTTTATTATGCTTAATTGTATTTTAATGTTTTGTTTTGAGTTTGTTTTTAAGCATATTGAGTTGATACTTATTCTAATTAAGTTAACCGTTTCCAAAATTGTTGTAATTTGTGCTTGAATTGTGATGATAATTACTTTGTTCAAAATTTTAGAAAATTACTTCATTAAAGTGAGCATTAATTTTTGAGCTTTCTATTTCCAAGTTTTTATTGTGATTAATTTGATTGTGAGTTTTTAGTTGAGTGTCGAATTCTCAACATTGTTCTTAACCTTGTGAGTTTTTGAGCTAATTTGAGCATTTATCATTTGTATGCTCCTATTTTTCTTGTTGAGAGTGTCTTGCATGGTGAGTATTCATTAGAACTTGACTTGGTATGCATTTTGAATCCACATAATTTATTGGAAATATGGAAGTGATAAGGGTAATTTAGGTTTAACTCATGGCCAAATAAACCACCAATTTTAACAGCTTTATTTAACAAAAATTACGTGGCCAAGAAAATAGCAGTATATAGCGGTTATGGGTTCTAGATGTTTCCAGGGAAGAACCGCCACCCAAAAGAGCAGAACTCTGACCGGTATGGAGAGAGAACTTTCCAAATCTTCTGTTATTCAAAGGATTATGGCATTGAGGTCCTAAAATTATGCAAGAAGGGGAGAACCAACTTGACAGAGAAGGACATTGTGAGCGAGAAAAATGGCATGTGAATTAGTGTGTGATGGTTACCAACAATTCTAGTAGCTTCTAAGGGAGAACCACCACTAAGAGGGAGGAGAATTGCCATTATAAATAGAAGAATTTAACACAAGAGAAGGACACCACCAATCAATCGATAAACAACCCAAATTAGCCTCAATTACTAGCTTAGAAATTCTTTAATGTAGTTTACAGGTTGCTGTATTTTTCAATTTTAATTACTATATTTACTTTTTTAGCCTAATAAACACCATTTCTAGCTTTCAATTTATCAAGTTCTTTAGCTCATCAATATTTTTAAGATTTCCAGCCTTGTAATTTAATTTTTAAAGTTCAAATGCCTTCTATTTTACATTTTCAGTTTACATTGATTACTTAATATCTAGTTTATTTTACAAGCTTTAAATTAGTAAAGTTCTTTACATTTCCATTTTATTTACTTTTCAAACTCAAATGAATTCATTTTTAGTTTTTAATTTGACCAGTTCTTTATTCATTTTACATTTCCAGTTTATTTACTTTCCAAGCTCAATGTTACTAGTTTAATTATTTACTTAATTTCCAGTTTTTCACTAGTTTTAATTAATCAAGCTCTTTAGTTATTTTTTTAAAGATCAATCAATCAACAATCAAAACACAACAACTACAACAGCAATTGCTCAAAGCAAATCAATTTATCTCATTTTAGCCTAGCTTTAATTCACAAATCTATCTTCAATTTCCTTTAATTATATTCAGTTCAATTTCAATACTACAAACCTTTCAATTTTATTCAAGTCTATTTCTCTTATTTGTAAAATCAATTTCCTTTACTACTAAGTCTTCTTTAGTTATCAATTCAATCAAGTCAATTACAAACAATAGTTGTTGATAGAGTGCCCCAGACCTTCCCGTCGGTTGGTGTCCAATGGCAATAGTGACAGACTCACTAAATGGATTTTTTTTGGATTTTGTGAAAACATTATGGAGTCACCACCCAAATTGCATTGGGATCACTTAGTGATTAACAAACATGTAGATTCCTTAAGAATCCCCATTCATCATCACTCTAGATGATTTCTGGGTTCGAAATGAGTCATCCATTATTGGGGCAATTTCCCATTTAATTAAGTAATAAGGTCATTATTTCCTTACATAGGCAAACAATATAAAGTGGTAAATCACTCGAAAAGTAGGATGCAATGAATGGTCATGCATAATATTATTTATAATCAGTTTTATTTCTGCATTAGGTCCAATATAATTAATCCTGATTGATTGAGTGTTGTTTGCTATGTTAGTGGGTTGCTACTTGTTTTTTTAGTAATAATTAATCAAATGTGAAATACCAAGAGGGGGTGTGGATAAAGAGGGGTTGCCTCAGTGATCCAAGTCATGCGACAACTACGGCACTGTGCGTTTAGCATAGGGAGCTACTAGTATGAGTCGCCACCTAAACAAGCATCAGGAAAAGAAATTAGCGAGCGTCTCGATTCACTTGAGAATGAATAAGACACCAAATAAACACAGAGATTCCAAGATCGGACTTATGCATTCTCAAGGCGTGACTTTTTACAAGCAACTCATAGGATTATATCTACCATCGTTTCCACTACTTAAAGCAAGTAAAACACACAAGCATAGACCTACCTTTTACAACATTTAAGCATAAAAAAGTGAGTTTCTATACAGACAAGAGTCAATTTTACTTTACCAAGCCACAATTAGTTCAAATTACATGCAAATAGTGAGAGCAAACATCACCAACACATCAATACAACCTAAGTTGCTACCATTTTAACCTAGAGATTACCAAATAGCTCATTAGGTTCATTTCATGCGTCATTTTAGCTAATTTTTGCAAAGAAGGTTAGATTACTTACTAGTAATATATAATCCACGTGAAATTTTTATACACAGAAGTTACAGAGCACTAGGGGAACCAAGGGAAGAACCAATTCCACTCTTTGTCACAGAAAGCACCCAAACGCCACTCTTGGGAGTGGCATTGAGGCCCAATGGCACTCTTAGGAGTGGAATTTGGGCTCAACCCACCCACAATTATTGTGTTGCCACATACACTCACAGGGAATAGCAAAAAATACACACAAATGCAACTTTTAGGCTTACTAAACCTCAAAAATTGGTAAAAAAACTCAACTAAAACACAAACGCATGATGCAAACAACATAAAACCAATGTGTATATGGCATAACTTAACATAGCATACATCTAGACAATCAAACAACATGCAATTTATACTTACAGTGAACATATAATGCACAATTTTCATAAATCTTAGAACATATTCAAATCATTCAAATCAAGTTCTAACAATCCAAAACAACATAAAACAATCTCTAAACAATGAAAACACACATTACAGCATGCAAATCAACCATATGCATCATGTTTATAACTTACAGTAATCAAACATTAAATACAGTAACATGCAGTATACTAGCTTTTCATTGAAATCAACTGAAATCAATTAAAACCCCTTTTGATTCATGTTAAACATGTTATAATCATTTAGAAATAACATAAAACACAATTTAAAACAACTTTTAGAATCAAAAACCATTAAAATAAGAAATTGGAAAAATCTACGTATAGTGAACTGAAAATCACCAAAATCAATTAACAACCATCAGAATCAATTAATAATCACATAATCATGCCTTGAAACAATTTAATTGAAAAAATCTAATATATAAACATGTTTCAAATCAACAGAACAAAAATTGAATGAAAAATACAAAAAACACAGTGAGTACATTCAAAATGGATTTCGCGACAAAATTGAGCAGATGGATGTTTTAATGCATATAATGAATGAAAATCATAACAATTTTATAGAAACCACAAAAAATTAACAATTAAGAGGATTTGGAGCACTTACAGTAATTATCAGTCAAACTCCAGACTCAACAGACAGTAAAAACTTTGAATTGAACTTTTATGGGAAGGCTTGATTTCCCTCAGTTGTGAATTTTTTTGGCTTTTTCTATTGTTTTTAATCACATACTATTTCTTTCTTTTTTATTTTCTCTTTCTTTTCTCTCGAAAATCAAACTTACGGAAACTCTTTTCTTTTTTTCTTTTAATTGTTTTTCTCTCAAAATTGCAAAAATAGCTAATCAACCTTCCAACCCCTGTAAATGAGTTTGAGCATGCCTTTTAATGGTAAAGGCTCCGTATCATTGCTTGTTTTCTAAGCAGAAGAGTTTTAACCAATAATATGGAAAATGACGATAAAACACTAACCATATAATTTTTGGAAAAGATTTTACGTACCTCAACTTTGGAATGTGGAACCTTACCTCGGACCTCGGTTGCCTCAGTTTGACTTCATGGGGAATAGAATAAAGCTTTCTACCCAGGACCATTACTGCCTAAGTTCTAAACTAACCCTGTTAGCCTCGATATTTCACTAATGATTTTGATGATGTAAAACATTAAGTTATTCATTAATTTGTTTGTTAAGTGTTTTTTAGGTATCACAATATAAAAGGATGCATATTTTTATTGGATGAAGTAAAGATTTTGTACAAGTCAAAATTT
>CANYLF010468486.1:0-11835 GCA_948193215.1 Bocquillonia castaneifolia | reverse complement strand
CATCTCTACAAAAGCTTTACTAGCTTTCTTAATGCTTCCAGACTTGCTGTACATATTAACAAGTGCAGTTCCCACAACTACATCTGACAAAACGCCAGATTTAATGGCCTGAGCGTGAAGCTGTTGGCCCTGCTCTAAGGCCGACATTCTGCAGCATACTGTCAAGGCACTTGAAAAGGTGAATAGATCAGGCTTCATGCCTATTCGATTCAATTTCACAAAAATACTTAGTGCCTTAATTCCACTTCGTTGTGCTGAAAAATCATCCTTTTCCAGATCCATTGCCTGTCCATGGCCTGAAATCATCGCATTCCATGTAACCAAGTTAGTAGATTTGATCTTATCGAACAAATTTTGTGCCTTGCCCATGCATCCACATTTGAGGTACAAATACATGAGAGAGTTTGTAATGTGTAGGTTTGATTGATAGCCAAGTTTAGTGCACAACGAGTGAATTTGTGTCCCCACATCCAAAGATAGCATCAAGCAACACAAACTCAAAACAGTAGTTAACGTAAACTCATTAGGCCTAATATTTTCAAGAAGCATCTCATTAAAGAGTCTCAAACCCATGGCTGCATTGCCATTTTCACCACAAGCTGAAATAACAGCAGTCCATGAAATCACATCCTTTTCTGCAATGCTCCGAAAGACATTAATAGAAGATTCCACGCTACGAAATCTCGAGTATAAACTACAGAGAGCATTTCCAATACTTGAATCATAGTCAATCTTATACTTGATAACAAAAGCATGCAACTGTTTCCCCAATTCGATAGAGTTCATAGAAGAACACGCATTTAAAGCAAATCCTAGAGTGAAGTTAGAAGGTAGAGTCCCAGACTCCAACATGTCCCGGAAAGCATCCATCGCTAAATTTGGCTGTGAGTTTTGAACATAAACCGACATAAGAGCAGTCCAAGCAACAGCACTCCTTGTAGGCAAATTGTCAAAAACTTTTCTAGAATTACTCATTTCTCCACATTTTCCATAAACACTGATGAGAAATGACATCAAAACAAAGTCTTTACAGGTTCCAGTCTTTAAAATGTGAGCATGAATAATTTGGATTTCTAAGACAGAATTCCTGTTTTTGCATTCTTGTAAAAGGGGAAGATAATAAGTAGGCTCAATTCTGGTTTCCTTTGTAATCAAAGAAAAAGCTTCTTGGAACTCCAAAGGTCTAATTGGTTCTAAACTTCCATCCAATTGGGTGCTAAAGGAACTTCTCTGATATGAAATACTCGGGCTCTGAGCAAACCACAAGTAACTTAGTATCAGCAACCATATGAAACCGACAAATTTGGAAGAACTCAAATGCATCATAACGATTAAAGTTTTCTTCTTTTCTTTTTATTTGTAAATTGATTAGCAAAAAGACCAATACCCATTTGTTAGAACTTAAAAACATTTGCCAAAAACAAGGTTTCTTAAACAATTCATGGCACAGAGAAAAAGAAAATTGTTGCATAAATACCCAAAAGAGACAGAGAAAAGAAAAGATTGAGAGTACCTTATCAGCAGCAAAAGAAGAAGAAGGGTGTTTTTTGAGTTCAGGTTCAAGCTTAATAGTGCCACTGAGAGCAACCGAAGGCAGAGAAGCCATTAAAGGGAAAGTGTGAGCAGCTATCTTCTATCTGCTACTTACTGCTAGGTGATGACTGATAAGATAAAAGAGAAAGAATTGTGGAGGGAACAAGCTCGTCTTTTTTATGATTTTATTTTACGACCAATTATAACTATCTCTAACTGTTTAACTATAACAGACAATAATTCCTCATAATTTACCGCTCACGCCCCCAAACTTTTTGTTATTTGGATTTTCTGCACGCTGTTTTTTTGGCTCTTGGCATTGTTTAAAAAATAAATAAATAAGTGATCTTACTTACAAAGGGTCAAGGCACCCACAAAATCTTTGCATTCAGGACTTTTCTTTTTCTTGTCCCCCCCTGATGGATCTCTGAAAGCTGATCAGCGGTTTCCGAGTGTAAATTGTTGAATTCTATAATTTTGTGAATTCATTTGTAAATTTTTTATGTTTACTTTAAATTATAATTTTTTTTTTTAATTTTAAAAAACAAATTATAATCCATGGATTTGGTTCGGGAAGCCACTAGGATCAACCAATCAGCACACTTAACAATAACAGATTAAAAATCACTAGAGGATATATTGAGACGCAAAAAAGAAAGGATATATTGAGAAGTGGCTGCTAGTCCCCTAATGTGATTCTTCAACTGCTTTATCCTTATTAACTCTCACTGTTGAAGCGGACATATAGTGACTTAGGTTTCAGAGTAAGCTTAAGGATCCTGGTCCCAGTCCGAACTCTCTTGTCTGTAAGAATGGACCTCCCGATCCAGTAAACCGACTCTATCTTGTAAACAGGTCTAGCTCAGATCATAAATTAAGCTCACTCAGGCTAAATTCATAAATAACTAAATCAAATTTCATACTTAAGTTTTATTATGATAAAAATATTTTCTCTGTATTTTTAGTATAGTATATTAAATTAAAAAAAACTCATTTTATAGGTGAATTTTATTTACCGTTCATAATCATCGAAGTCAAGACCGTAGAGAATTTATTTGGATTCCACGAAATCCAAATAAATTGAGAAAGGGATAATATTCTTAGTTTTATTTTGTAACCACCCACACTCGCATGTATGATTGGCGTATGAGAATAGCATTGAGTGGAAGCAAACCTCAAAACGTAGACACTTACTGATCAACAAATCTTTTTTTTCTCCCTTTTTTAGAGTCAAAGAATATATTCAAATCTTTCGCTAAAAAAGAAAAATACATTCAAATCTTTACTTACCCAACAGGCAAAAAGCACGATCTGCATACAACAGTTTAGTGCAACTCCAACCGAATGTGAAAATGATATAAAACTTCAACAAGTAGCGTTATTTTACCTCCAACCAAAATGATATAAAACGTCAACAAGTGGTGTTATTTTACCTCCAACACACTATTTTAGCATCTAGCCATAATACCACACCAAATCCGTAGTCACACTAATTTTTTTTTTATTATTGTTACTTTTGCTTTTTGAAATGTATTTTTATTTTATAAATTAATTATGATACTAAAAAAATGGGAGTTAAGAAACAAAATTATGAAAATATTATTTACAACATAAAAAATAGAGTAAATGGTTAGAGAATAAAACCGTGAAATTGTACTATTTTAATGTAATTCTTGGAGATGGCTTTTAGTGAACTAATTTCTCTCATCCCAGGGATCTTGAAAGCAACAATTTCTTTTTCTTCCTAGAAAATTCAAAAATGAAGGGCATAAACTTGCCAGCGATAACAAACAAAAGAGCAAAAAAAAATTTTTGAACAATTATTATTAAATATATTGGGATACCAGATATAGTTTACAATTGCCTGTAAGACACAGGTTGTGAAATTAATAAAGCTCTCATTCAACTCAAATTTTCTGAATATTACTCTAATCAGTCATGATCCTCTGACAATTCTTGACCATTGGAATCATTTTAATCTCCACCGACTTTGGCTTGGTATTCCTTGTAGATTCCCCAAGAATTCATCTATATAATGAATTAAAATAAGGAATGATTAAGGCAGATATTGTACTGTTTCTAGGCTTATGCTGAATGTCTATAGGTCTGATGATAATGTTTAACTAGTAACAAAAATAATCTAACATGCAAAGATTTCATGAATATATGCAACTATCGGTTGAAAGAAACAATCTTCCTGCAGCCCTTCTGATAGACGCCCAAACCCATGGACCAAGACACCAGTTTCAATTGATTTCATCCAATAAAAGCATGATGATATAGTAGCACCTTGTCTTAAGGGAAGGAGATACCTTACTCTGTTAATCTTTTTAATCCTTGTATTTCATTGTTTCTTTCTCAAAACCAACGGTTGGGAATTGCTTAGCATATTCCTCAACATCATGGCGTAGCTGTGCAATCTCAGATTGAATATCTGAAGATTTCATTGTTTCTACAAAATCCTTCAACTTCGTTCCTGAATAAAGCAGCAGAAGTCAGTTCCAAAAACAAAAGCAGCAGAAGGTCTGTTTGTCAGTGTATGGCTGTTGAAAGCGTTGCTGTGGATCTCACGCTAAAACTGTAACAAGCAAAACATAAAAATAATATTAAGACCTTTAGTATCTGCTTTGATCTTCAGGGCCAACTTCACAGATGCATCAAAGAACTCGGCTACTTTTACAAAATCTTTCTCAACAAACCCTCTAGATGTGAGAGCTGGGGTTCCTGAGTCACCAGAAAAGTAGTTGTGAGAAAAAGTAGAACACCCAATCACCAATAAGTTTGTGAAACACAAGTAAAGAAGGTAGGCCTTACCCATGCGAATCCCACCAGGAACCATGGCAGACACATCACCAGGAACCGTGTTTTTGTTAGCTGCAATATGAACTGATTCCAAAATCTTTTCAACTCTTGACCCATCAATCCCCTGTCAGACAATTTTCACAACAAATTACTGAGGATATATATCACAGAATTAAAACCATAGATATAGTTTTGCAAAAGACTCTGACATAAAATCCAGCTTTGATTAATCCTGTTCCTGTATCAAAATAATGAGATCCAGCAGTAACATTTGTCATAATACTCCCAATTGCCAATCACCTTAGTGATAATTCTCCAAACTAAAAGTAGAAACTTATTCTTAGGGATATTTTCGACCATGAATATCTTAATACAATTCTAATATAAATTTCCCCTCACTAATCCTTTCTTTTCTTGAACAAAAAAAAAACAAAACCTTTCAATTCAAATATGTGAAACTGTATCCTTCAAAAAAAATGTGAAACTAGAGGGGAAAAATGTCCTTTTACCTTGTTTCTCAAGTTAACCAAGACCAAATGGTTCTCTGTTCCACCAGATACCAGCTCGTAGCCTTTCTCCAGTAAACTCTGCATAAAAAAGGAACTTAAGAGCGCAGCTCCTACTATTAAGTTGTTAAAAAGGTTTGGATGCATTATCCACTTGCTTGAAAAATGAATGTGTACATCTCTAACATGCATGCACCAGGACAACGTTAGGAAGGCATGGTCCAGCTTACCTGAGCAAATTTTGAACAGTTATTGAGAACTTGCTCCTGGTAAGCCTTGTACTCAGGAGTCATGACCTGGAAAAGAAAAGGCAATGTTCAATAATCCAAATTGGGCCTTCGCCAAACCATCTAGATCCAGCATTCCACATTATTTTGATTCCTTGTAATTAACTGAATGGCAATTTGCTAGGCCCTACGGGAAGCCTACCTGCTTTAGAGCAACTGCTAAACCAGATATTGTGTGATTATGCGGACCGCCTTGAAGTCCAGGAAAAACAGCCTGATTAATTTTGTCTTCAAAATCATACTTCACCTGTTGGATGAGGACGAAATCATCAACTTAATCCAGGTGTTTTATCTTGGTGCTTCTTATTCAGCACCAAGAATGATAGAAAATAATAGAAGGAAAGCGCAATAATGGCAATGAGTTGTCAACACATCTAAGTTAACCATAGAACTACAGTGTTATTCCACTATATATATACACTCTTTCAGTTGCAAGATGGACTCACCTCTTCACCTTTTTTGTTGATCTCTTTCACTCCCTTTCTGAAGAATATCATAGCACCACGTGGACCACGAAGTGACTTGTGCGTTGTAGTTGTGACAACATCAGCATATTCAAAAGGTGATGGGATAACACCTGCAGCAACCAACCCACTGATATGTGCCATATCAGCCAACATAACTGCTTTTTGCTTGTCACAAACCTGCCAAATCCAACAAAATTTTAGAAAATGAGACTTTCAAAGCTTTTAAGGACATGAAGAATCACAAATAATATATAACCATGTATATTGCAACAGTATCTTGAACCTCAGGCATTCACCTTGCGGATGCGTGCATAGTCATACATGCGTGCGTAAGCACTGGCACCAGCAACTATGAGTTTTGGTCTAAAGAGTGTGGCACTTCTCTCCAACTGCAAAAGTCAATCAGATTCACAAGTCAACCATATATAGAGAGAATTTTTTGCAAGCAAATTGAGAAAAAACTGAAAGAAAGTAGTGCTCTCCACCAAAATTACCATAATTTTGAAGCTCTTCATCAAGCATATCATTAACCTTAACTAACTACACTAGTAGCATTCTAGTGAGTAGAGTCTCTGAATTCTAACTACTGACATGAAATCAACGGTAGAAATCAAAATGGCATGATACCTGGTCATAGAAATCAAAATGGCATAATACCTGGTCATAGTCAATGTAACCAGTACTCTCGTTCAATCTATAAGGCATTGTCTCAAAAAATATGGAAACGGCAGATATCTTTTTTGTGTCAGTCTGCAAAATGAGAACAAAACACAATCATTTGCATCATACTTTGTGAAAACAAACTAGAAATTTTTGCATTCTACCGTTGCTAGCTAGTATCAATTCACACAAAACCATAACAGGCGGTCTGAACCACAATAATACATTAAAATCCTAACATTTAGACAACTTCAGACTTATCTAGATAATTATTCTTAATAGAATATGACAAAATATATAATATAATACATGTGTGAAAAAGTATGTCTGCATAATGTTAATCGAGTTATAAGGACCTGATAACCATGTGAAAGATGTCCACCGTGCGGTAGATCCAGGGCCATGATTCTCTCATGAGGTTTCAACAATGCAGTATAAACTTGAAAGTTAGAAGGGGATCCAGAAAGTGACTGCACATTGACTGTAATTCAAAAAAATATACATATATAAATGTGCATTCTCTGACACTAAGTTAAAGAAAGATCACAACCAAAAGCATCATTATAATCAAAATAATGTCAACAAGACATAAATATGATTGACTTACCTCCCCACTTTTCAGGATCCAAGCGAAAAGCTTCTAATGCACGCTTCTGACATAAGGTCTCAGCCATGTCAATGTATCTAATTTTTAAAAAAATTTCAAAAACACACACTATGAATCAATATCTATCAAATTAATAATAAAATTGCAATGGTTTAATTAATTATATTAAAAGAACATACTCATTTCCTCCATAATATCTAGCTCCAGGATAGCCTTCACTGTATTTATTAGTCATAACAGAGCCAACTGCTTGCATAACTGACACTGAGGTAAAATTCTCTGATGGAATTAATTCCAGTCCCTAATACAAAGCACCAAAAAACTAAATCATTAATAACCTAATTATTGAGCAAACAAAAATAATAACATCAATTTTATTATTATAATTACAATTAATAATGAAAAAAAATTATATGCTGCATAAATACCTTCCATTGCCTAGCTTTCTCGAGTTCAATGATGTCAGCAATTTCAGGATCTATTTCCTCTAGTGGCGCATTCAATTGCTTTATCCACTGCGATCATTTATTTAATTAATAATTTAGATCTGAAATAGAAAATTGGAAATAAATATTCTTAAAGAGAGATGGAATTACAGTAGCACGAGCTTTTTCATTATCAGGAACTGCTGGATTAGGCAAAGAAGACTGGCAAACAAGAAAAATAAAATAATAATTGAAACGCATGTAATATCATCGTTAAAGTTTCAAATAAAACGGAGCGTTTTAGATATATAATATAATAAAGAAGGATTGAAAGCATGAAACCATGTGATATAAGGAACCATTGCGATTGAAGAAGAAGAAGAAGAAAGGTCTGCTGAGAGACGAAGAAGAAGATATTCTGCGAAGAGCCATTGCCATTTTCTTTTCTGGTTTGTATTTTCAATAAAAAAAATTACGTGTTTTGTGTTATGCAAATTGTTTCTGTTTTGTGTGCTTTTTTTAGCGGTGAATGACAATGGGAATCTCGGTTGGTGTGATAGTGAGTGGGGTTGGTGACACAGATCCAATTGGTTGCTTCCTTATTATTAGTAGCATTTCTAACAATATGACAAAAATGTGAGTCCTTTTCTGCAAATCTATATATATTTTATTTTGGGAGTTGGTTTGTGGACCCCTCTGCCTGTGCTGGTGTAGTGTAATTATCCACTTCATACCTCATGTCGCACTGGATCAGGGCTATGGGGTTCAAGTAAAACCGAGGGTCAAACGACGTCGTTTTTTTCATGATGTGTTAAATTTTAATCGCGTCAAACGCATATACAGGTCCTTCAACTTTTTCTAATTTAGGCTCCTTAAGTTTAAATGATGTATGTGGACTCGTGAACTTTGCATTTTCGAGTAATTAAAATCCTGAATTTTATTTTTTTTTACTAAATCCTTGATTGTTATTTTTTGGCAAAAGGTACATATAGGCTTAAAGTATAAAATCATTCTCATTCTATTATTTGGACAAATTAACCCTAAAATTGTGAAAAGACTTTCATTTGAATTGAACGTTAAAATCAGGGGACCATTACTTTGAGAAAAAAGGGTAAATTTGCAGGGTTTTTAGCAAGTGAAATTGCAATTGAGGCCACTTGAAGGTTATGAATTTCCAGCTTATCTTTACTTGGCACGTCTCTTTTAAATCCGAGCACAAGTGAATAGAAGGCAAAACAAATAAAAAGCAAAGGGTACTTTGTATCTCCACCATTATAATGTAAAAAAATGCTGAAAGAAACAATATTTGTTTTATCCCATATTTATTGTTCTCATATTTTAAGTAGAGCATCATTGCAGAGTGAGTGAACTATTGCACTAAAAGTCTTAGCCCAGTTGAACAGATTGTAGTTGTATACACTAATGCATGGTTAAAGACCTCAAGAGTCTTGAACTCTTAGCGGAAACCAATCAAAGCCTAATTCCCTCTCAACTACGTAGAAGCTTCTATAACCCTTACCAACTTGTATCCGTCGTTACATTTAAGTGTAACGGTCGTTGCACATACTAATGCTTAGAGAAATTCCTGACAAATATCTTACTTAAAACATTAGTTAAAATAATTGACTTAAAACATTGATCAAACATCAAAACAGGGATTAAGTGCCCAAATAGGTCAATAATCTCCCCCTTTTTGATGTTGACAAGTTCTAAGTCAATTTGGGTGTGAGTTTGGGATAAAATGCACAAAAACTCCCCCTAAGACAAAGCATACTTAAAAGAAATGTATATATGCATAAGCTTAAGCAAAAAAGAAAAAAAATAAAGCCAATAGATGAGAAAGTGAGAAAATTTATATAAGACACACATAAAGAAAACACTTATCCAACCATCACAACAAAATTGACACACTTCTTCCCCTTTTGCAACATAAAGAGGAATAAGTGGTCATCAATCAAATGTATCTAGCACATAAAAAGAAACATCCAATAAGTGCCCCAAAAAAATAAGAACAATGCATAAAAAGCTCGAAAAAGATGCAAAGTTTGAGGATGAAAATAAAGAAGCCCAAATGGATTAAGTCTCGAGAAGCGAATCATCAATGGTAGCTCAAACAACGTAAGAATCATTAGAATCAAACTCAATCCGAGTCGTCTCCTCAGAGATAACAGTCTCTGAACCCTGATGAATGTCAGTAGAAGGATCAACTGGAGGTGGCGGGGGTGGTGGTGGCCAAATGTCCTCATCAGAAATACCCTGCAGCCTTTACATGTTGGTGAGTCTGTCCTCAACTCTAGTAACTCATCCCTCTAGTTGATCAACCCGGAATTTAACTCTATGTACCTCTCTGACGACCCTATCACCCATCATGCCAATCTGTTCAAACACTCTATCAAACATCTAATGAAGATCAAAATCGGGTGCAACAGACTCTGAACGAGGTCTAGTCCTTCTCCTATATGTCTGTGGGAAGGGAGACATGAGAGTGACCCTTTGTAAAGCGGCGGCAGCAGAAGCGGTAGCATCCTGAGCATATATAACATCTAGAGTCTCCTTAATCTCAATGCCTATATCATCATCATCATCATCATCATCATCATCATCATCATCATCATCTCTACTCTGATCTGTAGTAGTAGCACCTGTAAGAGGAACCTCTGTTTGTGTGGTAGAAGGAGGCATAGATGTCTGATCGGGAATGAATTTCCATCCATCCGGTAGGATACTATAAATCCAGCTCCCATCCACCAGATGAAACACTCGATTGTTTCTGATGAAATTCATGTTCAGTCTGATGTTAGCAGGTGCAATCTGATCAGCCATAACCTGACTAGGGCCAAGTAAACCCATCCTCTCAGCTAGCAAGGTGATGTATCCTCCACAAGTAATACCACCCTTAGAATGTTGGGCAATATCCATCATCCAAACTGCAAACCATCTACCTAGCTGCATAGGCTTGCCTTCTGTAAGGCACTAGAGAGTACAGACTTCCTCATGATTAATCTTCTCATTACTAAGAGCCCTGGTGAAGATAGAGAAGGATAGAAATCTCTACAAACACCAGTGAAGCGGAATCCTACACTGAGACTCTAGTGTTACCTTTCTTAAGAACTCCTATCCCATGTGCATTCCAGAAAGGTGTCTTAAGGTGCATAATCCAACCCGGTTGAATACAGCCCTCACCATCTGATCTAAAACCCAAGTGCCTATCAAATTTAGCAGGAGTCAAAGTGTACTATCTCCTAAACATGCGAAAGCGTAAGGCTTTAACAGGAAATCCCTCTTCTGAATTACCAGTATTAACTTCTAGGGTACTCAAAAACTCTCGAGCTAAAGTGGGATGCACTAGTCTAGCCTCATATGTGAGAGTCTTAAGCCCTATCAGATCTAGTGTAGCATCCATCTCATTCCCTAGACCTAGTGTCTGTAAAGCAGTCCTATCCATATATCTAGAAGGCTCAAAGCGACGTTTCATAAGCTTAGCCATGCATACCTGGACTACTTCCTCAGTAGGAGACAATGTATGAGGTGGAGGTATATTTGAAGGCTGTCCCTGAGCCTAATAGGGTTTATGAACTGCTGGAGGCCTAAACTCAGAGCCCAAGTGAGGAGAAGGGGGTCTCAGACTAATGCCAGTAAAGGAAGAAGTACCTTGAACAATGCCGGTGCCTGCAGACTATCACTGTCTCACCAAGGTGCCATGAGGCCTAACTAGAGTGGAAGAGGTCCTAGCAGGTGTAGGAGGATCCCTCTGATGTGTCCCATATTTATGTCCTTGGGTTCTCTATTGTCTGAGAGGTGATGGAGTGTCTTCATCACTCACCAACTCAGTAGGTCTGCCTGTTCTTCTTCTTGCCATGATCAATACTCCTAAGATAGTTCAAAATGTGCAAGGCAAAGCAATGAAAATGCTTAAAAAAGATAAACCTAAAAGTTAGGTTTTTAAAAACCCTAACCTTAATTTTCCTTTGAATCTTTGAAATAAGTGAATAAAACTCAAAAAGGATGTTGAAATTCAATTTGTTAGGTGATTTTCAGTCAAGAAGCACTATTTGTTTGTGAAAAAATGGTTGAAAATGAGATTTAGGTGTGAAAATGGTGAAATCACGAAGAGAGAGAAAGTAGAGAGAAAAAAGAAAAGCAACGGGCAAAGTGAGGAAGGGCTAATATAAACGCAGGTGTAATGGGCCGTTGCACATATGTAATGAGTCATTGCATAGTGTAACGGTCGTTACAACAGCCCGTGTAACCTACTGCCTAAAAATTCAAAATTTTGACACATGCAACGGGCCGTTAGGCTTTGACAACAGATCGTTACGTCTGTAACGGATCGTTGTGAACCCACAACGGGCTGTTGCATCCACAAAAGCTTAAAACACAGTTTTTAATAGTAATTAATGTAAAACATGAATTTTTGAGCCATTATGGAGATACAAAGACATGTAAAATATGCTCAAGGACATAGAAAGGTTGTAAACATAAAAGATTTTGAGTGAAATAGGGCATGAATGCTCAATATAATGTGCAAGGATTAATATATGATGAATT
>CANYLF010468238.1:0-11354 GCA_948193215.1 Bocquillonia castaneifolia | reverse complement strand
GGCTATCAAAGAATTAATGGTCTTACATGAAGAACATTTATGATGAGTATATATAGCCAAAATACACAAAACTAGCTATTAGAAACAACACCAAGTGTGTCTCTAACGGCTAGTTGCTTTTTCAATAAAAGCACTGAAAACTGTCAGGTCGCGGGCACGGATTCATTTAATATTTGTACACAAGGCATAGGAAATACTTGCTCCACTTGATATTAGTACTGATAATATAAAATGATGGTTTTCAAACTTGAAATCGAAAGTTTTTCAAAGTAAATGTTAATGATTATGCTTTCAATTTCCCCATCATAAGTGCATTTATTTTGATTGTGTTGTTTCATATGAATACCATATTCTCAACATAGTTCTAAAACTTGTGAGCGCTTGAGCTTTTATTGAGCATTAATCACTTTGTGCTCCTATTTCTTGTTGAGTGTGTCAAGCCTAGGAAGTGTTCATTAGAACTTGCCTTAGTATACATTTGAAATCCACACGATTATTGAAAATATGAAAATGAAGAGGGCACTTTAGGATAAACTCTTGGCCTTAAATTCCACCTTGTTTACCTTTTGTAGAAACTAAGAGGGGGGTGAATTGGTAAGGAATTAGAAATTAAAAATGATTCAAGAATGGATTAGGGAAGAAAATAATAACACAAAAGATTTATAGTGGTTCGGACCCTACTTGTATTGCATCCACTCTCCCAAATAAACAATTTGGGGTTCCACTATCCACCAAGGATAACAAGGAGATTTACAAGGCTATCTCCAACCTTTACAATGAGTTTTACCCAAGGCTAACTCAAAAACCTAAGTGTTTCCAAGAGGCTAGCACCAAACCTTTACAATGAGTTTTACCCAAGGCTAACTCACAAACCCTCATGTTTCTAAGAGGCTAACACCAAACCTTTACAATGAGTTTTACCTAAGGCTAACTCACAAACCCTAGTGTTTCCAAGAGGCTAACACCAAACCTTTACAGTGAGTTGTATAAATGGCTAACTCACAACCATCCCTAGTATTTCCCCAACTCACAAAGAATTGACACTAGTACAATGGATAACTAATTCACTCAACCCAAGCAACAAATGCTATAGAGTTCTAGCTACCCATAACCAAACAACCAAACAATTACAAATGATTGAGAAGAAAGGTTACAAGAGTTTGGCTATCAAAGAATTAATGGTCTTACATGAAGAATATTTATGATGAGTATTTATAGCCAAAATACCCAAAACTAGCTATTAGAAACAACACCAAGTGTGTCTCTAATGGCTAGTTGCTTTTTCAACAAAAGCACTAAAAACTGTCAGGTTGCGGGCGCTGATTGATGGTCACGGGCACGATCTGTCCAATGGCTAGTTTTTTCAGGGACTCCATTGAATGTCGTGGGGGCGACATCTCTAACCACGGGCGTGAAATCACTGGACAGGGGATGCCTTTTAAGAAGCAGCTAGATGCCTTGATGAGCGGCTCTTTATTTGATCAAACCGCATGTGTGAAAGAATATACCTTTTTAGAGAGAGCGGCTTGATTGCTTTTAAGTGTTCTAAGTGTACAGAAGCCTCCTAATTTTGCACCAAAAAGTCTGGGCGTGATTTCCTTTTCGTGGGCGCGCTTTGTCGTTGGTTGCGGGGACAATCTTTACATTTCGAGCACGATATATAGTCGCAAGCGCGGCTCCCCTTATCATGGGCACGGTTTGCAGGAGTCATTTAAAACTATCTTAGTTGAAAACCTACACACTTAGGAACTTTGTTAGACAAAGATAAAGGGTTGTTAAACTCAAACTAAGATGGATTGATGCCACTAAAACCAACACCTTTAGAAAGCCATACTTGAGTGATCAATTCCCTTTTCTTTGAATTTGTTAAATTAAGCCCGATTAAACTTTCTAAAAATCTTTCTTATCCTTTCCAACCCTTTTGTGCTCTAAGTCTCGCAACTCCATTACTATGAAATAATTTGTGAAGTGATTGTTTAGTTCTTGAGTATTCCGTGAAGTTTTTGTCAAGAAAAGGTGCATAAGTTGCTTACTAAAAAAATAATGAAGGAATGAAAAAAAAAACGTGTTTGAAAAAAAAACAAAATAAAGAGAAAGAAAATGCTTGAAAAAAATGTTGATTGATTGAAAAATGCTTGAAAGAAAATGAAAAAAAGGAAATTTTTTGAAAAGAAAGTGAAGAGAAAAGTAAGAGCAACGACCATATTTTTCCTATTTTTGGAATACTCTTTACAAGTAAAGCAAGATGGAATATATCTCTTCACAAGTTTGAAATTCTAGGAGCTATAGAGCACTTACCCTTTTCCTCCTTCTTAAATGCTACCATACCTAAGCCCCATTACAACCAAATGAAAGACCCTCAGATTTGTATTTTCAATACATTCAAGTGGAGGACTTGTGATTAAGAGGCAAGCATATAGTTGAACTTTCCTATGCTTTGACTTGAATGTAAACACCACCCCTAAAATAATAAAGTGTTTTTGCGAGAATTGTAAGAGTATTGAGTTGACTGTATATATATTGAAATATACAAGAAAAATGATTTTCACTTTGATTTGGTTTTGGAAAGCTTTTCCATTAACATCACCTTTGATTGAATTTCTTTAAAAATAAATGCTGCTTTAGAAAACCCAAAAAGGATGATTTACGGTAGTAATAATGTCTTGTGCAGTTAGTAAAGTGCACTTTTGCCCCATTACTAAAAGAATAAAGAATGACTTTGAATTTTTGCCAGATTTGCTTATCATATGATTAGTGCCATTGCATTCAAGCTAGAAAAGAAAACATTGAGAAAATAGAGTGAAACAGATATGAGACCAACAAAGGAGCATTCGTTGAGCCACGTACAAAGGAGCATTCATTGAGCCACTTACACGGTGCATTTGCTGCACTAGGCAACTCTTGAATAAATACTCAGGGCAAGTCATCAGCCCATGCAATTCAACAAAGCACCAAAAGTGATTCATAAACGTCAAGTTTCTACCATGGATGAAATCAACAAGTCTGGTCATCTTCTCTCAAACAAATGATTGCTCTTGACATCAATCAGGCCTAACTCTTGTGGCATTGGAGCTTGCCTCTCATTTCTATTTCCAAGTCTTATTCCATGCCCATCTTCCAATGATCAAGGACTCAAAACCTAAATGAGCTCAATTCCAGAGATTTGACTAAAAAGCCCAAGCATGGACACGGTCCCTTCCACCAAGGATAGTGATCAAACTACTAGTACATAAAAGATTGAGCAGAGCCATACCCACAGCTTCATGCATTTCATGTAGGATAGATCACAACATTTCATACACCCATAAAAAAATTCAACGTAGTGTTAGCATAGCAATTCATGCATAGAACATGCTTTCATATATGTTACATGCTATACGACATGCACATGCATGATATGAAAATGCAACAGCTTAGGCACAAATATGTCTCATGCATCCATGTAAGACATGCATACTTCTATTAGGTGAAATATCAAAGCCACAATGAAACAGGATAAACCATAATTGGAGTCAATGTCATAAATGACGAAGACATCAGAAACCACACTCAAGGGGCATACAAGTCTAAGACCATAAAATCGGGGGCAACCAGAAATATCCTAAAAGAAAAAAAATTCCTGAAAAATCCTGCAAATTCTAAACAGTATCCAGACCTATTTTGTTCCAAACTCTTAAAGCATTTAAAACAAACCCTAGCATTCGAACCAGACCAAACCTTTTTTTGAACTCTGAAAGTATTTGAAACAAACCTAATCAAACCATGTTTAAAATCTTAAAGTATTTAAAACAAGTGAGATCAAACCCTGTTCCAAACTCTAAAAGCATTTGGAGTGAAATTCTAGTATACGAGCTAGAAAAAAGGATTAATCTTTATGAAGTTGAACCAAGGCAGTCGAGGTCCGAGGTAAAGCTTCATTCTGGTATCAAAGCCAAAAAAAGAATTAATCCTTATGGAGTGGAGTCTATATAGCCAAGGTTCTAGGTGAAGCTTCGTTCTGGTATTCGAGCCAGAAAAAATCAATCCTTATGTAGTAGAGTATAGGCAACTGAGGTCCTAGGTAGAGCTTCATTCTGGTATCTGAGCCATAAAAGATCAATCTTCATGGAGTGGAGTCTAGGCAGCCGAGGTCCTAGGTAAAGCTTCATTCTCATGTCCGAGCAAAAAAAATCAATCCTCATGGAGTGGAGTCTAGGAAACCAAGGTCCTAGGTAAAACTTCATTCTGGTATACGAGCTAGAAAAATCAATCGTCATGGAGTAGAGTCTAGGCAGCCAAGGTCCTATGTAAAGCTTCATTCTAGTATTCAAGCCAGAAAAAGAATTAATCCTTATGAAGTGGAGTCTAAGAACTTGAGGTCTTAGGTAAAGCTTCATTCTGGAATCCGAGCCAGAAAAATTGATTCTTATAGAGTTGAACCAAGGCAGCCGAGGTCAGAGGTAAATAGTCATTCTGGTATTCAAGCCAGAAAAAGAATTAATCCCCATGGAAGTTAATTCTAGGCAGCCAAGGTCTTGGATAAAGCTTCATCCTAGTATCCGAGCCTTGAAATAAAATGTTCCCAATGGGTCAAACCAAGGCAGCCGAGGTCCAAGGTAAAACCTCCTTTAGAGCATAATCCTGGTATCCGAGCCAGGAAAATCAGAAGAAACATTACCCGTGGAGTTGAAACAAGGTAAGCGAGGTCCAAGGTAAAACTTTATACACTGATGTCGAGGTACGCATTTCTTTTTCAAAAATTATCTATTAATGCTTTGTCGCCATTTTTCATATTATTGGTAAATACTACAACCTCTGACAAAAGCGGGGGCAAACTGTTAATACCTAATTTTTGGATGCAGTAATAGGGAAGTGGCTCAGAGGCCCAATGATGTTATCCATGATTGAAAAGCATGCATTTGAGTGGATTTAGCTCTCTCCAGATCACATAAATGATTTTGAAAAGGTTTTGAAAATGCTTTCAAACTTGAAAATGCATTTGACAGTCAAAACACTGGTTTTAAATTAAAACCAAGCAAACTTCATATTGTTTTATCATAACTTTTTGTACAAGTGTCGAAATGGCTTGAAACTTCTTTTTATAATAGATTGGGTTGCTCTGCACATTTTTATATCCAATAAGATTTTTCAAATTTGGACGTTTAGGGCCCAATGCCACCATTTTTTTTGCCAAACGTCATTGTCATAGTGGTGTTGAGCCCAAATGACAGTGGCATTGAGCCCAGATGCCAGTGTCATAGTGGCGTTGAGCCCCAACGACACTATGCATAGTGGCGTTGGGTCTCAAATGCCACTACCATGATTTGTTTAGCAATTTGACACTTTTTCCAACATATTTTATATGTTTTTCAAATTTTAAATGAAGATAGAAGCGATTTTAACCTCTTTTTGAATTTGAAAGTTGGTTTTTATCCACATAACAAAGCTAGATAACTACACATTTTCCACTTCCTCTGCCTATATATAAGGCATGAAGATTTCCAAAATGAAAACACATCGAATCAATCCTAGAGAAAGCTCTAACTGACTATCATTGCCCACTCTCTAGCTCTTGAGATTCACTTTTTTCCAAATCCCCTCTTTTTTTCTTAATTCTCTAGAAAAGAGGTTTTTATCTTATTTCTTGTTCTTTTGATCATGATTCACTGGAGATGAAGCTCTGTCAAAATCCATTCAACAATCTGAGGGACTCAAGTGATTCATGTTCGTTCTAAAAAGCACTACCCGAATCCATTCAAGTCATTTAAAGGACCTAATCCGTTATTGAGCCTCATTGTAATGTAGTTCTAGTTCTAATCTTTGTTTTTGGTCATAATTAACATGAAATCATGATTGATGCTGTGTTTTGAATGATCATCTGAACGTTAAAAGAGCTTCCATGAAAATATGTTTTTACATTCGCATTTTGTAACTTTGAAATGAATATGACATAAAAATGCCTTGATTAGATCTAGGAATTTTTTGTGTTAGATTTAGGTTGGATGCCATTCTTAACATGATTTGCATCATGATTACATGTTTTAATTGATTAATAAATGTTCTTATGTGAATCGAACGCCATTTTATGGTTTTTGTGTTTTTATGCTTACTATATGTTCATTTCAATTGCAATATGAATGCCATCTAGTTCTAGGTTTGGTTTTTGCCATTTTAGATCTCTTTTAGGGTGTTTGCATCTTTAATCCTCTATTTCTACATGTTTTTTTGTTGATTTTTGGGCTTGAAAAACCCAGAAAATTGCATTTTCTATTGATTTTTGCTTGTTTCAAGTTCTGGGATCGCAAACGCCACTAAAACGAGTGACGTTTGGCCCAAATGCCACTCTTAGGAGTGGCGTTGATGGAGCTTTACTCCTGGAATTCTATACGCATACTCATTTGACATTTATGTATTCACGTGGAAATAAGCGACAAGGTAATCTTCTATAACTTCTTTGGTAATCTTTAGATGACAAAATGCATGTAAATTGACTTCGAATGCTAATTGGGTAATTGACTAGTTTAAAATAAGCTAGAAACCTAGGTTGTGTTTCTTGTTGCTATGTCTTCTATAATCTTTGCATGTAAATTGAGCTAAATGGTAACTTGGTAATGTAAAATGAATCCTTATTTGTAAATAGAAACCCACAAAAATACATGCTTTGTATGTAAATTGTAAGGAAAAAATTTTTGTTATATCCTGTTAAGTAGTGGATATGAAGGTAGAAATAACATTAAAAGTGGCTATAAAGAATCACACTTTAAGAAATGCGATAGTCCGATCGTACAATCTCTAAGGTCAATTTGGCTTTGCAATTCTTAAAGGAATCGAGACGCACACCAATTAAGATGTACCTGATGCCAGTTCGGGTGGCGACTCCCACATTAGCTCCTTTCGCTAAATGCACAGTGCCATAGTTATCAGCCAAAAGTGGTCTATGAAGTAACCCCTCTTTGTCTACAATTAGAAAAATTAATTTACCTAAATAATCAAACCAGGTAATAAATAGGATAAAATTTGTAGAAAATCATTTCCCCTTTCCTTTCTCTAAGGATGTATATATATTCCTACCATTTTACTATTCCGGGTAAAAAATAATAATTAATGTGCAAATATTAATCCATAAATCATGTAAAATATATTAGAAACCGACTGTGGATGTATAACATGTAAATAAATAAGGAAATAATAATTTTGGTAAATATCATTAAAATTAATAAAAACTAACAACCACAACAAACAACACTCAATCTGATTATAGCTAATCAAGCATATTCAAGCAGAGAAATAAAACTAGCTAGAAACAATATTTGAGACGATCATTCATCCTTTACCAGTGCCATATTATTTTCTGGGTGATTTATCGCTTTAAATTGTTTGTCCTCTAGTTATTTAAAAAAAATTGTTTATCCTCTATAGAAAATAATGACCTTATTAATTAATTAAATGAGAAATTGCCTTAATATGGAATACTTATTCCGAACCCAAAAATCATCTGAAGTGATGACAGATTGGTATTCCAAAGGAATGGATGTGTTTGTTCATCGCTAGGTGATCCTAATGCAATTCGGATGATGACTCCACATCTTTTTAAGCTAAAATCGATCACCCATAGTGAGTCGGCTCGCAGATGACATCGGACGCCTACGCAGGAAACACCTGCTGTCCACACCCATCTTTGGACGGATATCATAAAAATGATGTTTTGATAATCATAAATTCAGGGGTTTTTTTTCGTCACTTATGTGAATTATAACATTGGTAATGGGCAATCTGTCTCATTGTGGAATTACATTTGGTTGGGAGACTCTTCATTGGCAAACCAATTTCCTGCTCTATTCTCCTAGGCATGTATGCAGGAATTTTTGTTTGTTATTTTATGAGATCAGCTTTTATTTCGCCTGGTAGACCACTATGGTTTCACAGGTTACGTACCACAAAATTGAATGATTTGCATGGTCTTAGTGAGAAGCTTCGTGAGTGGTTCTTCAACATGATTCTCAATTTTGGTCGCTTTAGTCATCGGGCAGGATATCAGACCAGTTTCTCTCCTTCCTTTTACGACTCAGCTCTCTCGGTTTGCTGGCAGTCTCATGCTCTACCTAAGGTGGAAATTTTTACTTGGTCTCTTCTTCATGGATGCCTGCCTTCTAGAGTTTTTCTTTTTCATTGAAACCCGCTTCCCTTGGACTCGGCAGTGTGCTCTTTCTGTTCATGCGTTGAATCTTAGGATCACTTTATCATTCATGGCTTCAAGTCTTCCGAGCTTTGGCAATCCTTATTTAGATGGAGTGGTCTTCTTTTCATTACTCCTTCTACATGCAAAGATTACTTCTTTCAATGGTCTTTTGTGGTTAATGGGAAGCTTCAGAGAATATTTTGCTCACCAATTTGGATTATTTTAGCATGATAGATTAGGAAAAGGAGAAACAAATTAACATTTCAAGGAACCATGGATTGTAGTGATATGCTTTACAAAAGTATTTATTTGGCTATATATGTTTCTTTTAAACGTACAATTCTTAGCTGTTCCTATTGCTTGGCGGATGATGCAATTCGTTGACTCGAGTAGGGGTGTGTAAAAATCGAACCAAACTGAGAAACCGAACCGACCCGAATCAATTTATGAAATTTAGTTTGGTTTATTTAGTAAAACGGTTCGGTTCGGTTTTTATTTTCAAAAATTTTGGTTTTCGGTTTTCATATTTGAAAAACCGAACCAAAAACCAAAATTATTTAATTTAATTTTTCTATATTTATATTTATAAATATATATTTTTTTTATATTTTACTTATTATATATATTTTTTGATACATTTTTATATGTTCTTTGTTTTTTATATATATATGTAATGATTTTTTAATATATGTGTATATAAAATTTAATAAATATTTATTTAAAATTTTAAAAAATAAAAAATATATATAAAAAAACGGACCAAACCAAACAAAACCGAAAAAACCAAAATAAATTTGGTTTGATTTAGGGATTAATTCGGTTCGGTTTGATTTCAACTTTAGACTACTGAAAACCGATCAGTTTGATCCGATTCAAACCGAACCGATACACACCCCTAGACTCGAGCCTTTCTTCTTCTCGTAATTCTTTGAGACTATCTCCTATGGTCCTTTTTGAATAAAATCCCCTCTTATAAAAAAAATAATAGAATGAACATTTTCCTATCCTATATCAAGAACCATGTTTAAACATTATATGCGGAATTGTTGTGTTGAATTTAAACTCAAACAACATGCTACTATCAGTGTTATGATCTTAAATAATTTATTAATATTATTGACTAATATTTTTATCAAAATTATGTATAAATTGTTTTCTTTTAAAAACCCGAAGCAGCGTTTCTAGTTCTCCTATAAATATGATACACTATTTTTTACCAGTTTAATTTGTAAAACCTACAATAATAGGTCACATATACTATGATAAAATAGAATCTGTATTTCACTAAATTATCAATTTTAGTCAATTTTTTTTTAAAAAAAATTATCAATTTAGCTTGCAATTTCTTGTTTCGTTTCAATTTTAGCCAATTTGAAAATTTCATATACATGTGTAAGAGTCACATGCTCCTACTTGTCAGATAGACTAAAATGATAAAATTTTAAAAGTTATGGCTAAATTTGACAATGCATTGAAAGTTGAGGGTAACTTTTACAATTTATTTAAAAGTTGTGACTAAAAAATGTTAGACATATAATTAGTTGCAGATGACACATCATCAATGACCCACATCATTTTCAAGTTGGCTAAAATTAACGCAAAACGCAAAGTTGTTGGTTAAATTAACAAAATTTAAAGAAGTGTCTACGATTGACAATTTACTGAAAGTTGTAGATAAATAATTCAGTTTTCGAATCTGTAAATGAAAAAACTTTGATGAGCTTTTAAAAAAAAATAATAGATTGTTAGGTTGTAATTATATATGTTTTATTGTATATAATTCCCTCATGTTTGGTTGGATTTTGAGCTTATTTGTGGAAAGTATGTTTGTTTTTATTTAGGAGGTGGAATGTGGATTAAATGGTGAAAACGAGCTAAAAAGCATGTTTTTAGCTTCTTTGGTGAAAATCAAGGCTTTATGGAGAAATTGGTGGAATTGAACAAGAAGACTACTTTGGACTGGTAGTGGTCACGCCTTATATGTTGCAGCCTTCCTGCGCTGGAGATAGAGAATTTTGATTTTTGAAGAGATTAATTAATTCTGGACTTATTTTTTATTATTCCCTTTATTTTAGGAGTGTTAGATAAGGAAAGTATGTTTTCCTATCTTGTTTTGGATTTTATTTTAGGTTTCCTTTTATTTTAGTTTTCCTTATTAGTTTATAACTTTATTAGGAAGTCTTTTATACCTATTAGGAAATAGCCTTTAGTCATTAGGTTTTACTCTATATATAAGGAGATTAATTAGTATAGGAAACTCTCTCTCTCTCTCCTAATGTTATTTTCTCCCTACGCAAGTTTCTCTCCCTCCCCTCTCTTGTGCGCTTGCGTCTTCCTCCTCCAATTTGTGAGCGCGATTTTGTCTTCTCCATCTACAACACTCTTTTGTTTTCTTATTCCACCATGAGTTGCTAGGTTTTTATTTCTAATTCAAGGGTGAATTAATTCAATTGTGATTTTGTGAGGCTTATGCTCAAACAAGAATTTTTTCAATCCAAGTAATCTTTATTTTCTTGTTCTTATTTTCTATGAATTATTTATATTGATTAAATTGATGCCTTAGTTCAATATTTATTTTTCTATCACTAGTCATGAGTTTGTGATCGGTAATTGTCATGAATGATTGAATTGAGTAGCAAAGAGTTGGCTCATGTGTGTGTATATTGATGGCCACAATTACATAGCTTGCATGATAGGCTCTAGGGAAATAAAGATACAAGATTGATTGAATTGCAATTGTGTGAATTAATTGATTTTGTTTTAGTCATTCTCACTATTCTTAATGCTATCATTTAATTTGATATGGAACAATAATGCCCAGTTAAATTAATAGTAAGATTTAATTTGAGTGATTGTTTGAGTCCATTATATTAGGAGAATAATTGCTTTCTACGACTTTTCAAATTAAGTAGACTAAGTTCTTGGATTGGGTAATTTATATTTTTGCCTATGATCAAAATTGCAATTGCATTGAATTTACACCTTGGATTGGAAGTTTGGTAAAATTGATTTTTGTTAATTTTAATATTTTTCTTTTTATTAATTTCTTGTTAATTTGATTTTAGTTTTAATCCAACAATTCAAAAACCCTCATTTACTTTCTATTTTTTTTAAACTTTGAGAAATTGATTACATAGTTCTCTTGGGATTCGACCTGGTTTCACTATTTCTACAAGTTAGTTTAGGTGAATCAGTA